>JAMPIV010009206.1:202500-225000 GCA_024509875.1 Oreohelix idahoensis | reverse complement strand
ATCAATGGTAGATGGAGGCATTCACTACAAGACGTGAAAGTAAGTAGAGGTGCAGATGTGGGAAGCGATCACCATTTAGTAGTAGTGTGACAGGGCAGTTACTTGTGCGCAGGTCACGGCGCCAATTAATATGTTATGTGACAGGGCAGGTTACGGCATCAATTAGTTATATTGATTGTTATATTCAATGAGAGTTAATTCTTCATATGTTGTTGTGGTTCAAGTGCTAACTGGCCTTCCGCCAGAGATGGTAATACTTGACCTTTACTCATTTTTCTTCTTCTTTCCAGGTTTGTTCTTCCCTTTAAGTTTGGTGATAAGCAAAACAGTTTCAGCACAACAACGTATATCCAAAAGAAATTACTGTAAATTTCCACAAACAGCAATTCAGTAGAAAATTATATTAAAGTTTATTAATGTCATTAGACAAACATTGTAAATTTCACAAAATGATGGTTGTTTATCCAAAATGAAAAATATATAATCCAACTGAATAATATACACACTTGTCTACTTAAAAAAAAATTTGTCTTGATATCCTCAAAGACGAAGTTCACCTAACGCTATCTAAAAAAATCCTCTAGTCTAAAATCATGGAATCCTTAGAATCATAAATCCTGAAATCAATCTTATCGCCCACATCTCTCCTTTTTATACTGTTCCTGTCTTTTTTCCCGCCTTTTGTCCCACGTCCCATTCTTTTTGCCACACGTTACAAATTCTGCACACATTTCTCTGTTTTCGATATTTTGCACACGACTTTCTGTTATTTCGACTTTTTTCACAAGTGTGATCTTTTCCAACTTAACAATTGGATAAAATAAAAACCAGATCATACAAACATTCATTTCCCACTTTCCGCACATAAAACCCATTCATTATTATTATCTGGGGCTGACCTACGTTTGCCTTCTCAGAGCAGTGACTGTGTTACGTACATTTATTACCTAAGGGGGTAGTCGTCGGTCCTACCAAATGTACGCACCAGTCTTGAGATAGTTATATTATTTGTGCGTTCGATTGATTCACGCACTGACGTGCACAATGCTGTGTGAGTTGCTTTGGACGCACGTGTAACCTAGTTGAGTAGTTTGTGACGTCAGGTTTTGAAGTGGAAACATGGAACTGGCTTGTGTCCATGATTGTAATTTTATATTGTGTATCCAATGGCATGTTGAAGGAAGCCATTTATTATTGTGATTTGTATTGGTCTTCAGGTCGAAGCCAATCGCAGTTATGTCACGTAAGTTATCGCCCACTTCTTATTTTAATGCTGCATAAAAAGGCCGCTCTACTACTAATCTAGCGGGAATTTTATCATTCCTAGAATGGATCTACAGAGTCGCTTGCCGTTAAGATTTGGATCGTAGACGGAGAATTCCTACGAGTAGAAGAAGTTATATTGTTTACCTTATGCACATGTTTTAAATGCCGTACATGCTTCAATGCCAAAGTCGTGGCACGGATGTAAAGAGAGGTTAGCCAACTGAAAGCCTTTAACTGATAGGATTATCGTATATGACTTTGTGTGAAATTATATGATGTACAACGCTATGTAGGATGAACGTCTGGGAATTTTAACAAATGTAATATGGAAGATTTCATCCCAGAGTATGTATACGTTACCATGATAGACGTCCTTGAAAGAAGGTCAACGGTCGTGACTGAGAAGGATATTATACGGTAACAGTTTTTGTAATCCTTAGTCTATGGACAGAGGTCTTTACTAGAAGAGAATCTTCAGGAACTTTAGCAGCAATAATTAATATGTTGTCGTGTGATCTTTGCGCCTGTGACGATGTCCGTCTTGTCCACTTCGTGTCCTGGTGAATAAAATCTATGTAAAGTTACCAACGACTTGTGTGCTGCCAATAATTGACCAGTTCACCCAATTCAAGATACTTGTTGGTTTTCGTTTGAAAAACATTGTTGACATTTATTCCGTTGTAACCATTCGCGTTTCAATTCACCACTATGAAAACGACACCAACAATAACTGGTAGGCCAGTGCGGGCTGGAAGTGATTTCAAAGGAACGTACCCATCCAATTGATCGTTTGAAAAGAAGAATGTTTACTTTCAAGGCTACATCATCTCAATCTGGATCCTAGCGGAATATGAATCAAAATCAACTCAAATGCTCAAGGTCTTCAATCAACCTCCACGTCAAGTTTCACAGTGACTGATTACTTGGAGATCATCTCTTCATCATTATTACGTGCGAGCTAGTTTGATATACGCAGAGCGAAGTATTGCATCCTCTAACGTACATACACGGGGACAAGGCACTTTGATTTTTACCTGCACGCGAGCTAAGTATAACTTGTATCCGTTATACACTTTATTACTATTAGCTGTGCCTTAATTGATTATGTCCACTTATATATTTTCTATGTTATGTGTTATGTTTTGTGTATTCTTCGCGGGAGGTTGGGAGGTAGATCTGACGAACGAGATCCATCTCGAAGTCAATTCGGGCTCTTCGTCAGACGTTCTGTAGGACATTATTTTGCAGACTTCCCGCAGTGGAATGTTCCTACGCGTGAGCGTAGAAGGATTCTAGGTCCACTGTGTCTGGTGGTCTGTGACACCTGTCTGTTTTAGCTGTAGTGTCACGTTTACTTGTTGTTTTTGGTAGCTATTTTTACTTGTGCCTTACTTTTATGATGAATTTTGTATGTGATTATTGTCCATCTCACCTTTCCTGTCGTTTAGTTTTTTACAAAACCTATGTTTTTTACACTGTGTTGTCAATTGTCTTGTGCATTATTTAATCGCAGTTATCATCGTAATTCTTTACGACATTCCATTTTAGTTTCTCATTTTATTTTAATTGGATTTCTGCGAACGTCTTCGTTTGTTTTGAATATCTTGTCGTGTCATTATTGTACTATTGTCTGTCACATTACTGCTTTCACACCATTACATGTTATAAATTACATTATTAATTATTAATATTATTGCCTACTATATAAATTGATTTTACCGTTCTAGAACAGGAACGAAGAACACTAGTTGTAGTAACACTTTTAAATAGTATTATTACATAATAATCTTGAATAATGGCTACCTTAGACTATTTCATTAAGCAAGCAAAAGCTTTGCAAATACCTGCTGAAGAGGTAAGACAATTCGCTATGTCAGAATATAAGAAAGCTCAAGAAATAGAAGCTGATCAGAGAAGGTTAGAAACTTTACGTTTGGAAAATTTGAAATTTGAGGCAGATCAGAAACGGATTGAGGCTGAGGAGAATGAGAAAAAAATGAGATTAACTGCTGAGGAAGATGAGAAAAAAATGAGATTAGCCGCTGAATTAGAAGAGAAACGATTTCTGCGAGAGGCAGAACAGAAACAAAAGGAGGCTGAAGAAAGACTTAGAAAAGAAATGGAAGTTAAAGAAAAGGAAATGCAAAATAAACAGAAGGAAATGGAAGAAAGAAGATTAATAGCTGAACAAAATACATTACGACTTCAGCTTGAGATGGAAGAGAATGAGAAAAAACGACAGCATGAACTGAAATTAGCAGAGTCAGAATATGAGAGAATTAGGTTAACTCAGGAAGCTAATTCTCAGAGAACTTTTGAAAGCCACACTTCATCCAGACAGGATCATTTTAAGGAAATTCACCTTAAATTACCAAAATTTAATCCCCCGTCTGATGACGTAATATTCTTCCTGGATAGGTTTGAGGCCACTTGTGGGTCTTATAACGTGGATAAAGCTCTATACTGTACATATTTATCCAGATTACTTACAGGAGATGCATTAGCAGTTTATCATACCACCAGCATTGGTGAGAAAAATGACTACAATGCTCTTAGAGCAGCACTTCTGCAAAAATTCCAAATGACAGAAAACGAATATCGTTTGAGATTTCACACATTACTACCTCAATCTGCCAGAAATTTTAGTGATTTTCTGTCACAGATACGACTAACATTAGAAAGATGGATCGAATTATCCAAAATTGAAAAGTCGTATGAAGGTCTCTTTGATTTACTGATGCGCGATAAGGTACTTTCGTCGGTAAACCCTACATTTCTCGCATTTTTACACGAACGGAAACCTTTATCTATGAAAAATTTAGAAGAACATGCAAAAAATTTTTGCACTGCTCACCCAAACATGGATCTAAGTAACGCGCAGATTAAGAGTGAATTGCCTGTTGCTTTTGCAGCACAACAAAACAATTTTTCACGCAATCGTTCTTTTAGTGCTGATAGGTATGTCAATAAGGGAAATAATCATAATTTCAACAATGATAACTTTTACAAAGGGAAGCAGTTTCAACAATCTGCTCCATTTAATGTTTCTTGGAACCAAACTCACAGATCGCGAGATTTTGGTAACAATTATTTTAAAAATAATCATGGACATTATAATAAACAAAACTGGAGATCAAGGTCTCAGGGTCCGCAAAACAAACAATTTTTTGGAAATAAACCATTTAACCAACATCATAACGATCATTCTACAAATTATCGGACTAATCCAAATTTTAACTCTAGCAGAAACGACAATTATGGCAATTTTAATGACAAAAATCACAATCGATCGCGCCGACGAGATAGATCGTCGAATAATACAGGTAGACATTCTAATGTTGCTTTTAATGATACACAGGCTAACATTGAACAGGGTAAAGTAGCTGAAACTCACAATGCTATGTCTTGTTCTCTAGATTGTTCCCAGGTGAAAGACTGTCCAGAATGCTCGACTCTTTTCCAGCCTAAGGCGATCACGACGCTGCGTTGCGGATATACCTTGCCTAGCCTGCCTGCAGTCTGTACAGCCACTGCTGCGTCAGTACACCAGGGACAGGGCTCTCTTAAGTTTCACAAGGGATTTGTCAATAATATTTCATGCTCTCTCCTATTTGACTCAGGTTGTACAACAATCGGTGTCCGGACTTCGCTGATCAACCCAAGTTGTGCCACGGGCCGGGTTGTCAAATGTGTAACATTTGGAGGCACTATTGAAACATTTCCCACTGCTATTATTGATCTTAACACACCTTTCTTTACAGGAAAGATCCAAGCATGTCTTCTGCCTAACCCAATCTGTGATGTAATACTGGGTCGCATACATGGTATTAAAGAGTGTACACCTCAGCAAATAGCTGAATGGGAAAAGCGACATATTCAAACTGCAAATGCAGTAGTGACTAGAGCGCAAGCTACTAATATGTCGCATGATACACCTATTGAACCTACAGTTCATACCACTTGTGATGATGATGCTCCTATTTCACGGGATTTGTTTGCAACATTGCAAAAGAATGATAATTCATTAAAAAAATTCTTTCAGTATGTTAACAAAAAGAATACAAGCAACAAACTTGCAAAATCTAGACATGACTTTATACTTAAAAATGGGATTTTGGTTAGAGTAATACGGGAAAAGGATTTATCCTTATGTTCTCAGATTCTTGTCCCATCCTGTATGAGATCTCGTATATTACGACATGCTCATGACTCGCAATGTGTGGGCCATATGGGTTTTTCGCGTACCAAATCCAGAGTGCTTTCGGCATTCTACTGGCCAGGCGTCCATAGAGATGTTACTCTCTATTGTCGGTCCTGTTTGATATGTCAAGAAGTTAAGGTACGGGGTCCATTTCATGCGGCTCCTATTCAAGCTGCGGACATCCCGATTAGACCATTTGATAAAATGGCTATTGACATTATTGGTCCAATGCTTCCATCTGCTAGGGGGCATACGCATATTCTTACGTGCATTGATATGTGCACTCGTTGGCCTGAGGCCATCCCTCTCAAGAACACTTCATCTGCCAGTGTAGCAGAGGCATTGATGTTAATCTTCTCACGCATTGGTTTTCCACGGAAAATCTTGTCGGATCATGGGGTTCAGTTCATTTCTGAATCCATGTCTCAAGTTATGAAGACATTAGGTATAGACAGATCTCTTAGTTCTATTTATCATCCGATGTCAAATGGGTTAATTGAGCGTCTCAATAGGACACTCAAGCAGTTGTTGGGTAAGATGACTCAAGACCATCCCCAAGACTGGGATCGGGTCCTACCCGCTTGTCTCTTTGCGTATCGCGAGGTACAAAATCAAGCAACGGGGTTTTCTCCGTTCCAGCTTGTTTTTGGCATGCAACCACGCGGTCCGATGTCGTTAATCCACGACTTATTGGTGGATGAGAATATTGAAGAGGAAACTCAATCCTCTTATGAGTATGTGATCTCTCTTAGAAAGAAAATCATAGATGCTTGTAGACTAGCTACTGCATCATCCGAACATGCCAAAGAAAAAGCTCGTCTATCTGCAAACAAATATAGACGTCTTCGCCAGCTCATACCTGGTGATGAAGCTTTTGTATTACTCCCTGCGCATAACAATCGTCTTTTAATTACCTGGAGAGGTCCTTTCAGGATCATCTCAAGAATATCCGATGTCGACTACATCGTTGATGTTAATGGCAAACATAAAACCTTCCACATTAACATGTTGAAGGAGTATTACTCACGTCCTGATTATCTACAATCGGTGTTCCAAGCAACTGACGATCCTACACCACCTATTCAACACTATTCTAGTTTGTCAGTCATCCAAGAAGAGGAATCTTCTTTCGGTGATGTACAACTACCAATACCAGTTGTACCACTCCATTCCACTGAGAAATGGAATGATGTTACTATCTCATCTACTCTTACTGATGATCAACGTCAGCAAGTCTCTAAAATTCTACACACGTATGAGGATGTCCTCACTGACATCCCAGGTCATACGTCAGTCATCCAACATGACATTATTCTGACTGACGATATACCGATTCGAGTTCGCCCATATCCTATTCCTTTACACTTTCGTGATAAGGTTGATAAGGAATTGGATGATATGCTCCAATTAAATATAATTGAACCATCTTCATCACCATATTCTTCTTCTATGGTAATCATTAGGAAGAAAGACAACAATATACGTCTTTGCGTAGATTACAGGAAGTTAAACAAAGTTACAAAATTCGATGCGGAACCATTACCTCTTTTAGATGACTTATTGGAGAGATTATCTCATGCTACATTCTTTTCGAAATTTGACCTTTCAAAGGGTTATTGGCAAGTGCCACTCACTACGAAAGCAAAGCCATTCACCGCTTTCTCGACACCACGGGGTCTTTTTCAATGGAATTTTATGCCTTTCGGGTTAATGAATGCGCCAGCTACCTTTGTACGCATGATGCGCCGCATATTGTCTCATCGTCCCGATGTCATTACTTATATAGATGACATCTGTCTTTTTAGTGACTCTTGGGATGAACATATTCAGGGTTTAAAATCTTTACTTTCTACCTTACAGGATTATAACTTAACAGCGAAACCTTCAAAGGCTTTTGTCGGTTTTCATGACATCTCATTTCTTGGTCACCGTATAGGTCGCGGTTTAATGTATACAGAAGACAGTAACGTCTCTAAAATTTTAAACATCTCAGCACCTAAGACAAAAAAACAAGTGAGGTCACTCCTAGGACTAATACAGTTCTATTCTAAATTCATCCCTCATTTGTCTACTATAACTGCACCTCTTTCGTCTTTACTGAAGAAGGGCACACCTAATGTAATAAAGTGGTCGCAGGATCACCAAACGGCGTTAGACTATATAAAACAAATTTTTTCAAATAAGCCTTTTTTAAGGTTGCCTAACAAAGATCTCACCTTTGTTCTTCGCAGTGATGCTTCTTCCTACGCTATTGCGGCAGTTTTTATGCAAGAATACGGAGGCACCTTATTTCCTGTTATGTACGTATCCAGAAAGCTTACAACGAGCGAGATAAATTACTCCGTTCTAGACAAAGAGCTCCTTGCTCTTGTCTGGGCAATCACAAAACTGGATCGTTATCTCCTCGGATCACACTTTGTGGTGGAGTCTGACCAGAAAGCTCTTACCGCATTGAATACAGGGAACGTTAAGTCATCAAAGTCAGCGCGTTACGCTATAGCTCTTCAACCGTTCCATTTTGAGATACGAGCTATTCCTGGAGTGCAGAATGTATTTGCAGACTGTCTTTCAAGATGCCCTAGTGAACTTGGTGAAACTAAACTACTTTTAGATGGAGAAACGTCCTCACCGAAACATGAATAACTTTGTACAGTGTCATTAATTGTACATCTGTGAAGACTATGTATAGTTTTGCAGTATTCGTATAAATATAACTTTCAGAACATACTTACATATGGATTATAACATTATTTCTTGTGAAGTAACGTTTTATTAGAACGGGAACAGTGATATTAAAGTAACATTTTTTTTTTAGTATGGAAACATTGGTAAAAAAGCAACAAATAGACATTCGTTAGTGTTATGGAACATATTACACTACATATCGTGTTCGTAAACTTATTTCGTGCATGGAACATTAGGAACATATTCTTGTTGACTCTAAATAGTTCTGAACGAATATTCACAATGACTGAAATTAGAATTACTTAGAATAAATTACTAGTTATTTATTTATGTGTAATTAAGTACTAGAATTAGATTAATTCAATTTAATCAATTTGATTGTTTATAAATCACACATCTACTAACGTTATTAGTGTTTCGCAATACGTGTAGTCACGTATCCCACTACATGATATTTCACTTTTAGATAACTAGTCAAACTTACTAGTGCTAGATAACAGTAGGTGCGTTGCTTCTTAAAGTGTTTAATTTTGCATTGCTTCATTTTTGCACATTGTATTTCAAAATTTTCTGTTTCACTGATTCTTTTATCATTGATTATCATCAGTGTTGCTGTTCATTTTCATTTTTGAAATCATATGTTTCAAATTTTGTTGAAAACTTAGTTGAATTTTATTATCATCTTTTTTGTTGATTTTTCATTTTCATTTTTTCAACTTCTTTTTACTACGAATATTACCACATCGTTCCAAAGTAGGTCGATGGTGGATGTGTGCTTTAATGCATACTATCATTTAGTTATATTGATTTATTTTAAATTTTCTCTTCTTAATATGATAATTTTATGCATGTCATAAATCTTGTTGTAGTTTTGACTCACCTCTCTCGAGTAATTAGTTCGAAAAAAAATTAATGGGATTAATTTTTTTAAGGGGAGGTAATAAGGGAGCTGTTACGTACATTTATTACCTAAGGGGGTAGTCGTCGGTCCTACCAAATGTACGCACCAGTCTTGAGATAGTTATATTATTTGTGCGTTCGATTGATTCACGCACTGACGTGCACAATGCTGTGTGAGTTGCTTTGGACGCACGTGTAACCTAGTTGAGTAGTTTGTGACGTCAGGTTTTGAAGTGGAAACATGGAACTGGCTTGTGTCCATGATTGTAATTTTATATTGTGTATCCAATGGCATGTTGAAGGAAGCCATTTATTATTGTGATTTGTATTGGTCTTCAGGTCGAAGCCAATCGCAGTTATGTCACGTAAGTTATCGCCCACTTCTTATTTTAATGCTGCATAAAAAGGCCGCTCTACTACTAATCTAGCGGGAATTTTATCATTCCTAGAATGGATCTACAGAGTCGCTTGCCTTTAAGATTTGGATCGTAGACGGAGAATTCCTACGAGTAGAAGAAGTTATATTGTTTACCTTATGCACATGTTTTAAATGCCGTACATGCTTCAATGCCAAAGTCGTGGCACGGATGTAAAGAGAGGTTAGCCAACTGAAAGCCTTTAACTGATAGGATTATCGTATATGACTTTGTGTGAAATTATATGATGTACAACGCTATGTAGGATGAACGTCTGGGAATTTTAACAAAATGTAATATGGAAGATTTCATCCCAGAGTATGTATACGTTACCATGATAGACGTCCTTGAAAGAAGGTCAACGGTCGTGACTGAGAAGGATATTATACGGTAACAGTTTTTGTAATCCTTAGTCTATGGACAGAGGTCTTTACTAGAAGAGAATCTTCAGGAACTTTAGCAGCAATAATTAATATGTTGTCGTGTGATCTTTGCGCCTGTGACGATGTCCGTCTTGTCCACTTCGTGTCCTGGTGAATAAAATCTATGTAAAGTTACCAACGACTTGTGTGCTGCCAATAATTGACCAGTTCACCCAATTCAAGATACTTGTTGGTTTTCGTTTGAAAAACATTGTTGACATTTATTCCGTTGTAACCATTCGCGTTTCAATTCACCACTATGAAAACGACACCAACAGACTGCCAACTGAACTTTGAAAAATACTGTGTTTTATGTAAAAACGTCTTATTTGCTTTTGAGGTCTGTCATTCTTATATGTAGCATATGATAGCACGTATAAATGCTTAGCGTGGAAGTAGTAGGGATAATGCTAGCGTGGAAGGCCATGCGGTCACATTCATCCCGGGCCACACAAATGTATCCCAGAGGGAGACATTTGCGTACTATCAACTAACTACCTCATGCTAGTGACTGTTATAAACAACTAACCTATTGGTAGAAACTCTAAAAAAAAAAAATTAAAAAAAATTTTTTTTTCGTAAAATTAGGGATCCTATTATATTTATAATGCGTAAAACGGGGGATATATAAAATTAGTTAATACACTTCGCCATTGAACAGTATTGATGAACACTACTTCTTAACAATATCAATATGTACAACGCTGTGAATTAGTCATCACCATAATGTTAACATACTTAATGCTAACATTTTCAAAAAAAATAATTGTATACGATTTTCATCGGTTGTGCAAACAACACAAACAAAAACAAAAAAATACTTTGGCAATATTGAACAGAAGTGACTAATATTAATTAAGTATTTAACAATCTTAAATATAGTAGCTGCAACGAACATCAGTCTAACAGCATAGAACTAATGGTCAAACATCAGACCGTGGGACGCAAAAATTGTATTATATATTATGACATGGGAATATACATACATGGCAATGTTAATCTATAATTTTATTTAACAAAATATGAACTGGAGCTGTACGCTCTCGTAACTGTCAATATAGAATGGGGTAAATATAATACAATCATATGATACAGGCGACCCCAATCCTGCCACTGCGGTCAGTGATTTACCAGGATGTATATGGGTCTTAAACACCAAAAATCTGGACAAGTTGTGGTGAACTGTCTATGTGTTCGTCGTAAAATATAAATATAGCATTATTAATCTGGTTACATGGAGTTACAAAGTATTTATTAAAAAATGTCTCTAATCTCCAACTTATGTAATGGTCGTTACTATGAGGGAGGACAACTATACCGATACAAATAACTATCGGGTGTTGGAGTATGAACTATCTCAGTTACCATGAACCAAGTACCAAACTGTTTATAGGTTCGTCTTCAAATATAAAATCTGCATACAAATGCAAGTTCATAATAATGGACAACAGTTTGTCAAGAAAATATACGGTAGCGTTCCGCTTACAACGTGACAAATGGTCAGGAAAATACAGGTACATCAATATGTGATGTTTATTTCTCAATTCAAGGTTTATCAACATGTGAACATATCCGTTACCATGTTAGCGATTTCGCATGGAATCGTCATGGTTTGCACGTAACCATGTAGTATTTCGCCAATCCGCGAATAGTGTTGATCATTATATAAGTTGTATACAACTTGCAAAATATATCACCAAGTCAAATTTTAGGTGAAAATATATATATATATGTCTCAGTTATTTAGTGGAGTGGGGTGTATATTGGGATAAATGACGGAGTAGGGATTATCACCATGGGAGGGGAATGAATGTTAGTCATGGGAATGTACTCGGGGGTCCAACAATAAACTCTATTCGTTCCTGTTCAATTACAACGTCATTTAGGGGTAGAGTGGGTTAAAAAAAAGGTAATACGTTTACGACAAAAGATAAGAAAAAAACCTAGGTCGCGGCCAGAATGCCGTCGCCTCTCTTCTTTCTTTTAGGGTAGTTATTTTCTTAGATAACATTGTATTGTCATGTTTCAATAAGGGTATTTAATGTTTTCTGTGTAACAATTAAATAGATTATACAAGTCTCATCTGTCAAACGTGAAATATAAAAAAACGCATGTCAAACTAACCCAATAAGTGTTCATAATATAGGGGAGCTGACGTAAAACTAGAAGATATAAAAAGTATAAAAAATAGGTATAGAATCAGTTTAAGAAGTGAGCGATACCGTAACAACTAGTGCAGATCTCGGAGGTCTCTGCTGAGACAAAGAAAGAGTAGGACTCATGCATCTTCAGACATATCGTAAAATACGACTAATATGATATTGTGATTGGGACTTTCAACCTCATCATGTCAAACATACGGAACTAAAACCACCGCTGCTAGAGTACGTGACATCTTGGTGCATGCTTCCAGCAAGGGGATATGCTGCTTGGGGTGAAGCCTTGCTCCGTAAGGAGTACAAAGGAAAATGATGATGATGATGATGAAAATTATTGTAATGATCATGATCATAATGTGGATGATAATAATGATGATTATGAAAACAATGATAATAATTATGATGATGAAAATAATGATATTAATAATGATGATAATGATGATTATAATGATAATAATAATGATGATGATGATGACAATGATAAAACATATGATGATGATGATGATGGTGATAAAAAAGATGATGATAATACTGATGATGAAGATGATAATGATGATGATGATAATACTGAAGATGATGATAATGATGATGACAATCATGATGTTAATAATGTTGATGTTGATAATACTGATGATGATGAAGATGATAATGAAAATGATGATAATGATAATGATGATAATGATGATGATAGTGATGATAATAACGACGATGCTAAGGATGATGATAATGCTGATGATAATAATGATGATGACGATGATAATGATGATACTAATGATTATGATAATAATGATAATAGTGATGGATATGTAATAATGATAATCATGACAATAATGATAATCATGATCATGATGATGGTGATGATAATAATGATGATAATAATGATAATTGTGATGATGATAATAATGATAATGATTATAATAATGATAACTATGGTGGTGGTGATGATGACAATGATACTGATGATGATGATAATGATGATAATAATAATAATGATGATAATGATTATTAAGATGATAATGGTTATAATGATAATAATAATAATGATGTTGATAATGATGACGAAAATAACAATAATGATGATGATGATGATAATTATGATGATTATACTGATGATAATGATTATGATTGTGATAATGATGGTGATAATGATAATATAATGACGATGATAATAATGATAATGATGATGACGGTGATAATAATAATGATGATGATGATAATGATGATGATAATAATGATAATGATCATGATCATGATTATCATGATGATGATTATAATGATTATGTTGATGATAATAATTATAATGATGATGGTGATGATAATAATGAAAATGGTGATGGTTATGATAATGATAATGATGATGACAATAATGATGATGATGATATTAATGATGATGATGATGATAATTTTAATGATGATGATGATGATGATGATGATGATGATGATGATGATGATGATGATGATGATGATGATGATGATGATGATGATGATGATGATGATGATGATGATGATGATGATGATGATGATGATGATAATGATTATGGTAATGATGATGTAAATAATGATGCTAATTGTGATAATCGTGGTGGTGATGATGATGATGATGATTGTGACAGAGAATTATGAAACATAGATTTTATTATCTACATTTTTCTTCCACCTGGCTTCACCTTGCTTCCTTATTAGTTATGCACGTTTTTTTAACGCAGAACTTTCCTACACTTAGATATCGGCCTCTTTCTTAATTTAGTCCCGCCTAATTCTTTCTTTCTCTACACTAGGAATGTTTACTATGATGCACGTAGCGAGAGAGAATGGGTAGATGAGCTAATTAAGAAAAACCAAGGGGGCGATAAGTTGAAACGTATTTTCAGTAGACATTGATAAGGGGGAATAAATCTGAGTAGAAGGGGGAGAGAATCTGAAAGAAAGGGAGATAAATTACAATTCCCCCCCCCCCTTCTCAACCCCCCTTATCCATTCGTTCGTGGAACGTAATAAAGCTAATGAACGACGAAGATCTAAGACCGTCCGCTCGTTGCCAGAATCCAGCAGGCGGCGAAAAGGTGGCAAATTTTCCTTTCATTCAGAATTTGAACACATAAATCCCCAAAGGTGTTGTTGTGTAAGGCTTTTGCGCACAGGCGTATGTCAATTTTTGCTGAAATACAGCTGTCTGCATTAACTATATAAATATATAACGTGACGCATGTATCGTCTGCTCATGCGCAGCCGAACGGGCAGTTTCCCGTGAGTTGGTTAATAAAATGTCAACAGACCTGACTAGATGTGCCATGGTTGTGTTCCCGTGGTGGATGTGTTATTCGATATATTTTCCCAAAGGCTTTTAATTAGATTTGGTCGCCACGATTGAATAAGATGTGTTTATGGGCCGTCAAGTGTTACTGCTTCCATGGGAAGTATTGTGACTGTATTTTGAGGTAAACATTTTCGATTGTCAGCACATTATATCGGCCGCCATACTTCGTTCACGTCCTGCTCGAACCTGAACGCTAGTCTCTTACGGCCAGAATTGAGATTTATGAATAGTATGCCTCTTACATTGTTTACCACGATGGACCGACACTGGACCTTAATGAATTCAATCTACCTAATGTTATTTATGCTGAATTATTGTTGAAGCTACTGTGAATAAATTTGGATGTGGACCAGTCTTCACCAACTCATTGATTAATCATTAATACTGTTGTACGAGCTAAGAACAATACTGTGTGGCTGTGTTCAGGCTAAAAGTATGATGCTAACCCTTCGTCTACTCAAAATAGCATTCGCGTAAACATTAGCAATGATTGAAGACATACTCACCAAGCCAGAACCTAACTGCCACCCGCATATAACATTCCTTGATAGCCATTACACAACAGATTTCTGGTGGCCGGCATGGGGACGATTTTTTTTGGACTGTTCAACAACATCGGAAAAATTGAAACCACACCATGTCGTCTATCGTTTATGCATTCTGAACTATTGCTGGAACTGTTTTGCATCCTTTCCTCTGCGCATGTCATGAAATCGATGCGGACGGAAATATATGACTGTGACGAAATTTTTCTGCTCATTGTACAACTGGTCAAATCATTGTGTTTTTTAAGAAAGACGTTACAGCAGAGTCTCAGTGAATGCTCCTCGTTTAAATCAAGTTCTGATGTACGTGTTATTGATCAGGCTGCTGCTACACGCCTGTTTTGTGAAGTTTTCAAAGCCCAACATTATTAAGTTGAACTTTCTGTAAGAAAAACTGCAATGATGTCCTGCTTCCTGCTCTATTTGGATATCCAGTAACTACATTATTTCTGGACTTAGCAGTAAGCGTGTTCCAATTTGCTGTATTTTCCTCTTCAGTTTGACATTTATATTCTATTTTGTTGCTTACTGGTGATGTCTTTTGTCGCTTAGTGCTTTATCCTGCTCCAAAGTATTTTTTTCTTATCTATATTAATATTTGTTGTCTTTTTCATTATTTTTTTCCCCTTACCATTCATTGATTGCATTGTTAATTGCCATTGATATTATTGATTATACAAATCTGACAATTACTTAATACTTGATGAACATTGATACAAAATAGCTACCTTGGACTATTTTATTAAACAAGGCAAAGCCTTTGCCATGGAAGGAGAAGCCCTAAAAGAATGTGCTAGGACTGAATATCAGAAACATAGGGCTGAAGAATTGGCGAGAGAAAAAAGAACTGAAGAATTGGCCAGAGAAAAAAGAACTGAAGAATTGGCCAGAGAAAAAAGAAATAAAGAATTAGCTGAGAAGAGAAGAGCTGAAGATTTAGCCAGCCAAGAGAAACTTAAAATACTTGAGCATGAGGACAAACTTAAAATACTTGCGATGGAAGCAGAAGATAGAAAAAAGATTACATGATGAAAAGATGTTATCTTTAGAACTTGAAAAACTCAAGTTGCTACATATTAAACAAAACAATTCTGAAGGTCAAAGTTCCTCAAACAAACGTGTTTCAGGATCTGGTAGATTTCGTTTGCCTACTTTCAAACCCAACGTAGACGATATTTCTTGCTTCTTTAATCGCTTTCAGACTGTGTGTGAGGCACATGAAATTGATAAATCTGAATGGTGTAGTAGATTGATTGAATTCCTCACAGGGGATGCACTAACTTCGGTTTGTACCATGGACGGTTCCAGTAGGAATAACTATGAAGCTGCCAGAGCTTTATTGCTTAAACTTTACCAATTGGATGAAAATGGCTATCGCATGCTTTTTAAGACCATGTTACCAGAAACAGGGAAGGACTTCTCGGAATTTATTGCTGGCATTAAATTAACATTCAACAGATGGGTTGAATTAGCGAAAATTCCACATACATATGAGGCACTGATGGACTTAATGCTCAGAGACAAAGTGTGATCTTCTGTTAACCAGCAGTTCCTATCATATCTTCATGAACGGAAACCTACGGATTTGACATTGGTGGAAGAATTGGGAAGACAGTTTATTACCGCTCACCCAGGCACATGTGTGAGTTACTCTCACATCAAAGAGGCTCTACCTGTGGCATCAGCGTCATCTTGGAACAACAAAAACGTAAGACCAAGGTCTCAGAGTCTCGACAGGAATTTTGGTCGTGGTAGAGGTAATAACTATGAGTATTTTCAAGGTGGTAACTTTTACGATAATCAATCTCCCCCGTCTAGAGGAAATTTTAGACAATTTCGGGGACCAGAACAGAACCAAATTCCAACCACAGAGAGGATGGAAACGAAATGATAATTTTTTTCAGGAGTAGAAGAAATTGGAGTGGTAATAGATACATTAACCAATATGCAACTCCTAGAAAGTCTAATTATTCACAGGACAATAGAAACCGGAATAATTCTTATAATAATCAGAATGATAACCATCACTTCCGCTTTCGGAGCGTTGAACGTACAAACTATCATGCTAACTCAGCACAAGCTGCTGATACATCTAGTGCTACTCAAAATAATCCTTCAGTAAATCAGGCCGCTGCTTGTTCTTTTTTTTACTTTGATGCTGCTTCGCAGTATCCTGATTGCCGACTTTTATTTCAGCCTAATGTGGTATCTACATTAAGATGCGGTCATCCACTTCCTACGATGACAGCACTTGCTGATCATGATGGCACAGGCACCTTACATTTTCATAGAGGCCTATTAAACGATACGCAGGTATCTGTGCTCAGAGATACTGGTTGCACAACGGTGGGAGTTCGCCAATCTCTAGTGCACCCATCATGCTCCACTGGAGATTTTGTTAAATGTGTCACATTTGGGTAAACGGTAGAGTTCTATCCCACAGCTATCGTTCAGATAGCGACTCCATTTTTCACAGGGAGAATTAAAGTGTGTATTTTAAAAGATCCAATCGCTGACCTTATTGTTGGCCGTATCCACGGTGGCAAAGATTGTACACTTGGTGAAATTATCGAATGGGAACGGCAAAACATTTTAACTGCGAATGCAGTAACAACAACGGTTCAAGCACAAGCTCAAGCGATTGATAACATTGCGACTGAAAATCAGGATCATGATTTTCATGCTACTATTAACAAAGAATCTTTTGCAACGCTGCAAAGAGATGATGATTCTTTGCGGACATTTTTTCGTTTGGTAAGTCGTGAGGAGATGCTTATAAATAATGCCCCTCGTCAATGGTACATTCTTAAGAATGGTATCCTGATCAGAATGTTTAAAGATTCTTCTGCTCTTAAACAACAGGTCATGGTTCCTAAACAGCTTAGAACTTATATCCTGCAACACGCCCATGATTCTCATTGTGCTGGCCACATGGGCTACTCTAGGACAAGGTCCAGAGTGCTCTCTTCCTTCTTTTGGCCTGGTGTATCTAGGGATGTTGCTACGTATTGTCGCTCCTGTGTTACTTGCCAGGTCAAAGCAAAGGGAGCCTATCACATGGCACCGATACAGACTTCAGATATACCTGTACGTCATTTTGAGAAGATGGCCATAGATATTATTGGCCCACTTCCTGTTATGTCAGCTAGAGGACACAGGTATGTCCTCACATGTATTGACATGTGCACGCGCTGGCCAGAGGCTATACCTCTGAAGAATATCACCATCTCAGACGTGGCTG
The DNA here is from genome assembly GCA_024509875.1 of Oreohelix idahoensis. Taxonomy (NCBI): domain Eukaryota; kingdom Metazoa; phylum Mollusca; class Gastropoda; order Stylommatophora; family Oreohelicidae; genus Oreohelix; species Oreohelix idahoensis. The sequence goes on along the minus strand of JAMPIV010009206.1, from coordinate 206,848 downwards.
ATGCTCTTTTCTTAATCTTTTCCAAGCTAGGTTTCCCTAGAAAACTTCTATAAGATAGAGGTACTCAGTTTGTCTCTGAGGCCATGACTGGTGTTATGCAACAACTAAACATTGACAGATCGCTTAGCTCCGTGTACCATCCAATGAGCAATGGCATGGTAGAACGGCTAAATAGGAAGCTTAAACAATTATTAGGCAAAGTTACAGTCAGCTATCAACAAGACTGGGACAGGGTTTTACCCGCCTTGCTGTTTGCGTACCGTGAGGTACCAAATGAACAGACCAGTTTCTTGCCATTCGAGCTTGTCTTCGGAGCTCAACTTAGAGGTCCTATGTCTCTTATTAAAGATTTACTCACTGACTCAGAGATGACTCAAGACACTAAGTCACCGTACGAGTATGTCGTTAACCTCCGACGTAAGATAATTGATGCTTGTCAGTTGGCGACAGCGTCTTCTGAAACTGCTAAAGAAAAAGCTCGTCAGTTTCAGAATCTTTACAGACGACTAAGGCACCTGGTGCCTGGGGATGAAGCCTTTGTGCTTCTTCCTAGAAAGGACAACAGACTACTCATTGCTTGGAGTGGTCCTTACAGAGTTCTTTCACGTATTTCTGATGTTGACTATGTACTTGACGTTAAGGGAAAAAACCAAACTTTCCATATAAACATGCTCAAAGAATTCCATACTCGACCTGAATATCTTCAGGCTGTCTTTCATGCAGTAAATGAGCCCACAAGGCATACTACTCATTTTCCTTCCCTGTCTGTGATTCAGGAGGAAGAATCTGCTTTTCCTGACTTACCTATGGATCTTCCTGTCATGCCCTTAACTGCTACTGAGACATGGAAGGATGTTTATATCTGTACGGATTTATCATCCGACCAACGTCAGCAGGTGTCTGATCTTATTTAATCTTTCCCAGATGTTCTTACAGACATCCCTGGTCATACATCGGTTATCACTCATGATATCCTTCTCACGGATGATCGACCTATTCGAGTTCGACCATACCCCATACCTATCCATTTTCACGATCAGGTTAATAAAGAACTTGACGACATGCTTCGTTTGAGTATTATCGAACCATCAAATTCTGCATTTGCTTTCCCGATGGTCATTGTTAGAAAGAAAGATAACAATATAAGACCATGTATTGACTATCGCAAACTTAATAATATTACTGTCTTTGATGCTGAACCTTTACCTTTATTAGAAGACCTTTTGCCAAGACTTGCTACAGCTGTTTTTTTTCACTAAGTTTGATCTCACTAAAGGATACTGGCAGGTTCCTTTATCTGAAACTGCTAAGCCCCTCACTGCTTTTACAACACCTAAGGGTTTATTTCAATGGAATTTTATGTCTTTTGGACTGATGAATGCTCCTGCCACATTTGTCAGGATGATGAGTAAAATTGTGTCTAACAGGTCTGATATTATTACATATATAGATGACATATGTCTCTTTAGTACTTCTTGGGAAAACCATTTCTTAGGTCTCACTTCACTGCTGGACACTTTACGTTCACACCATCTAACTGCCAAACCTTCTATAATTTTTGTCGGTTTTGGAGAAATATCATTCCTTGGTCATAGAGTTGGTCATGGTTTGCTTAAAACTGAACTGTCTAATGTGTCCAACATTTTAAACATATCTGTGCCCACAACTAAGAAACAAGTGCGCAGTATTCTCGGCCTTATTCAATTTTACAGTCGATTCATTTCGAATCTATCCAATCTCACTGCTGATCTGTCTGCTTTATTAAGAAAGAGCTCTCCCAATCATGTGCACTGATCTCAAGAGTGCCAAGCAGCCTTAGCTCATATTAAAAATTTATTTTCAGCCCCTCCAATATTGAGGCTACCAAATAAAAATGTTACATTCTATCTTCGCACAGATGCGTCTTCCAAAGGTGTTGGTGCTGTATTGATGCAGAATTTTGACGGTACACTTCACCCTAACTTGTACGTATCACGGAAGCTGACGGACGCAAAAAGAAGATATCCAGCAATCGAGCGCGAATTGCTCGCCATCGGATGAGCTGTTTTGAAACTGGAGAGGTACCTTCTTGGATCAAGATTTATTATACAATCAGACCAGCGCTCTCTGTCATTCCTCATGAAATCGAACCACAAGAATCCTAGGGTTGCGCGCTATTCTATTTTGATGCAATCGTTCGCATTTGATGTCCAAGCTTTTCCGGGCACTGAAAATGTGTTAGCTGACGTACTCTCCCGCTGCCCTCAACAAGACTTTAACGATACTAATTAACATTATTGTGTGATCCAAATATAAGCGCATGGTTGAGATTCAGTACTGCTGCGTGACTTTCAAATGTATTTACGTGATCCACTCATTTACGTTGGATGATTGACTTTCGATACCTTCATATTATGAGGACCTGAACATTTTGTTGCTTATTAACGATCTACTTTCGTGTCAAATGTATAACTCTACTTCAGTGCTATAAGCACGTGTGATAGACATATTGTTGCCAGTTTGAAACAATGCAGTACCATATTTACCAATAGATCAGTATGAAAACTACATGATGTATAAATTCTTGTAACTTTTTTTTTTTCTCTTCATATTTTAGTACCTCACTCTTAATTATTAGTTTTTCTCTTCTTTACCAATATTTTCTTACATATTCGGAAATTGTAAATTTTTCTTTACTTGTCGAATTTTTCTTTTCTATTCGATACTTTTTTTTCTTCTTAATGTTCCCTAAAGGACATAACCCTACTTATATTTCACATGTTTATTAGGTTGATTCTCTTTATGTAACAATTCTCTAATGCTATAGTGATATCATTACTTTAACATATACATTATAAGATGATCTTTTCTTTATATTATTAGTAGTTAACATTTCTTTTTTCTGCTTCTCATATTCTTATTATAATGTATTGACTGATGACAGTCTTTTTCATGCACTTTCATTAATATTTCCAATAGATTTGACTTCGACTGGACTTTGACAATTTATTGTTCTACTGTTGACGATTTCTTATTATGATGTACTTAATTTTGGCCGTTCTTTGATTCGGGGAATGTTTGGAGAAAAAAAAATTCTGTTTTTTTTTTCCCCGAGAGGAATGGGTGGTTGTTGTGTAAGGCTTTTGCGCACAGGTGTATGTCAATTTTTGCTGAAATACAGCTGACTGCATTAGCTATATAAATATATAACGTGACGCATGTATCGTCTGCTCATGCGCAGCCGAACGGGCAGTTTCCCGTGAGTTGGTTAATAAAATGTCAACAGACCTGACTAGATGTGCCATGGTTGTGTTCCCGTGGTGGATGTGTTATTCGATATATTTTCCCAAAGGCTTTTAATTAGATTTGGTCGCCACGATTGAATAAGATGTGTTTATGGGCCGTCAAGTGTTACAGCTTCCATGGGAAGTATTGTGACTGTATTTTGAGGTAAACATTTTCGATTGTCAGCACATTTACATCGGCCGCCATACTTCGTTCACGTCCTGCTCGAACCTGAACGCTAGTCTCTTACGGCCAGAATTGAGATTTATGAATTGTATGCCTCTTACGTTGTTTACCACGATGGACCGACACTGGACCTTAATGAATTCAATCTACCTAATGTTATTTATGCTGAATTATTGTTGGAGCTACTGTGAATAAATTTGGATGTGAACCCGTCTTCACCAACTCATTGATTAATCATTAACACTGTTTTATGAGCTAAGAACAATACTGTGTGGCTGTGTTCAGGCTAAAAGTATGATGCTAACCCTTCGTCTACTCAACCTAGCATTCGCGTAAACATTAGCAACGATTGAAGACATACTCACCAAGCCAAAACCTAACTGCCACCCGCATATAACATTCCTTGATAGCCATTACACAACAGGTGTTATGTGTAACACTGGTCAGCGACTTTTCTACCATTTTAATATATATACTTCAGCTTTTAAAATCCATTATTCAGTACCCACAGATTTATTTCAGAACATCTAGCTTCGATTCTAGAACCACTTTTATAAATGGAGTATCTTAGTTTTCGTTGGAGATTGTTTTAATTTCTGTGTTTGCGGTAAATATTATAATAGACGTTTGAGTGATTTAATTGTAAAGTCCGTCATTTTATTTCACTAAGATTTTTCTGTGTAGAGTGATTTAATGGTTAAGTCCATCATTATATTTCACTAGGATTTACTGTGCTAATTGACTAGCGAATTAAAATAATCTATAGCTAAATTGTTCTGGCTGTAGCGTTAATCTAACTAACTGATTTAACCAGTAAGAGATATTTTAATCGACTAGTAAATGCACTATTCATTTTGAGTACTGATGAAATATATATCTATTTTTTAATTCATTATGA
>JAMPIV010009206.1:0-200000 GCA_024509875.1 Oreohelix idahoensis | reverse complement strand
TCTTGTCATCTGTTGTTCCACTGGCACTTGTCTGGCTCTTGTCATCTGTTGTTCCACTGGCACTTGTCTGGCTCTTGTCATCTGTTGTTCCACTGGCACTTGTCTGGCTCTTGTCATCTGTTGTTCCACTGGCACTTGTCTGGCTCTTGTCATCTCTTGTTCCACTGGCACTTGTCTGATTCTTGTCATCAGTTCCATATTAGTAATCTTATCATACCACTCCAATCCTTCTATTCTTCGCAAGCACACGTTTATAAAAGTCTGTAGCTGTTGGTTGGTGTTTTTTCTTCCTATCATTGGTTAGTTTTAATTATTTGCTTAGTGTTGATATGCTTGATTTGTTTCTTTTTTCGATTTATTTCGTTCATTTAGTTCCTTCGCGAATTAATTAGTAATTTGGCTGGTTGAGTGTTTGGTTAATGTTGGTAGGTTAGGGTAAATTGATCGTGTCGCGTAAGGTTGTGTGGCACATCACATCATAACCCGAGCAACGCTGGTTAATCAATCAACTAATCAATCAATCAATCAATACCCTTTAGCTCCCCAAGTAGCATAGACCTTCAACAAACGCATACGAAGTCCTCCTGTCACGTGCCATCAGCTTTTTCTCTTCTGTCTCCAACTCTCTTCTCCGTGTGCTTTTGATCTACCTCTGCCTCTCTTTCCTGGAGGATTTCAGAATAAGGACTGCCTAATAATGATATCAACAGGTTTACTCAGTGTGTGTCCTATCCATCTCCAGCGTCTTCTTGTCATGTTTCACTTGCACTTGTCATCTTTCACTCGTACTTGTCATGTTTCACTCGTACTTGTCATGTTTCACTTGCACTTGTCATGTTTCCCTTGCACTTGTCGTGTTCGACTCATTATTTTCACATTGGTGACATTGTAATACCATTTCAGTCCTTCTATTCTACGCAAGCACCTATTTATGAATGTCTGTATCATTTTTGTTGCTGTATAATACAGCTATTAAATTACAGATTAATAAACATCTCAAACTCAGCAATGACACAAGCTGATAAAACATTTTAAACGCTGTGTTGCAACTTATACCACTCTGTTTAGCCTTAAGTTGAAAAATTTAGATAATGAAATGTTCGACAAAAAAAGAAAAGATACTTTTATAAACATTTAAATGGTAGGCTTCTGTATGTAAAGGTATGTGTCCATACAGAGAATTTCAGAAATATAGAAAAAAGTTAAAGTTTTATTAAATGCAAGAAACATAATCAATGTACTAAAGAGGAAGCTTTGTTTCCACACACACACACAAAAACCAAATAAACAAACAAAACAATTAAAATTAAAATCGGGACAGCTTACTGTGATGGGGAGATTTTTTTTCAAACTATTTGTTATTGTTTTTATAAAAATGTAATTTAAATCTGACAAACAACGTCATGAAACTGAGATCAACTGTAAATTATTTTCTTCATCATCATCTCCAGCATGAGCAGGCAATACATTATGTACATAATATTGTGTCTCTTGTGTTGTTTATTAATTATCATCTGTCTTTCTTCAATCCAGCTCCTTTCTAATTTATTTCTTTTCGTTTTAAGGCGTAGCAACTTGTTGTCACGTGTCTTTGTTTGGGTATTTTTGCTCCATGTTTTGGTGCTGAGTTTTTTAAAGTAAATGTGCACATGCCTTCATTTATTACTCTGATCCCATATTTGTACGTTAATTATGTGTGATAATTACAATTAAACTCTTAATTTTTTTATCTGCTCATTCACGCTTCTATTTCCATTACCCTTAGGTCTGTGGAACAAGGCCTTCAATAAATTCACGTCAAACCTTTCTGTCCTGTACAATGTCTTTCCATGTCTTCGTTATCAATTTCATATTGGCCTCCAATACTCTTTTCCGTGTTTTTTCCGTCTCTCTCTGTTGCTCTTAATTTGAAAATTCTAGACATACACCGCCTTACATCTAATTTGCTATACCTGTTTCCTCTCAGGTTTGTTTCTGTCTCGGATAATTCATTTTATGATATCCCTACATGTGCTAGTATCCATGTCAATGTCACTATGAGCCCTCTTATGTGGATATACGTACTGAAATGTAGTACTTCATATACTATGACTATTCTGCTGCACTCATCCCCCCACCCCCCTTCCTTCCCTCAAGTTTATAACAAAGCGACTATGTGTAGAAAGTTACTTCCAGTAATGGAGTTTTCTTTGATGTTATTGAAAGTCCGTGGAACTGTTGCTAATTCAATCGTAAAATGGACGTATCTCCTCTCATGTCTATCTTCTTTATTTGTTTGTTTGTCATTTGGTTTGAGTATTCTCACCTCCCAGTTGTGAGCTATGCTATTTCGTCTATCCCACTTCCTTGTTGGCCTCTGTCAGATAGATCTCGCTAGTTTGTTTCCTGTCTCCTGGTATTTTTCACATTCTTCTTTGAAACCACATTACTGAGGTTCCAAGTCACCCTCTTGCTTCTTGGTGATTATCTATGATTGTATTGCTATTGACCATAATCGGTTCTATTGTTACACTGAAAAACTGTCTTTTCTAAATTAAATGACAATTATTTGCTGCATATGGTAAGGTAAAGGTAATCCTACATGCAACATGGAAGCTAGTCTATGATTATGTTTTCACTAGAGTGTTTGCTGTGGGGCAGCAACCCAACACATGATAGTTCATTTGACAGTTTGTATTCTGATACGACAGTTACTACTAATAAATCAGCAAAGTGAGCGCACATGTATTATCTTCAACAAGCGTACATGTTTCTTCCAGTTATGCCTGTCATCAGTTGCCTTCTTCATTCTTTGTTTTCTGATCTTCCTCAATTTCTTTTATCTTGCTGATGCCAGAACACGAGCTGCCTTGCAATGCTATCAGCGTTTTTTTTTCACCGCGGTCTTGTTTAACAGTTGGTTTGTCACCATTTGTTCAAACACAGTTTTTGTTTGAGCTATTCAGAACGCTTTTCCTGCCGGCACATTTTTCTCATTCAAGAATCTGCCTTTATCTCATCTGTAAATATTGTGATGTAATTATGCACTGTGATTTTAAAAGAGACAATCAAGTAGTTACAGACATTCATAAATGAAATCCGTCATTGATGAAAGATTGCTGACTGTCATTCCAAGTCCTGGAGGCCGGAAGACTTTTCATTGCACTCGGACTTGTAGAGGGGTTGGAGAGATGAGGCCCAACAAGGGAGTAGGATCTTCAGCTCAAATGTCAAGTCAGTCCTATGGTGTGGCTTTGAAACATATAAAAACAACACAAAATGATCACAAAAATAAATAAATAAACAATTAAATAAATGCCAAGAGAGCGAAAATAGGTAGTAAGTATCATCCTGCAACAAAAGACAAAGAAGTGGCCTAAGTTCCCACCACAAGATCTTCGTTAGGGAGAAACGAACAAACATCTCAGACATGAACTACTTCATTGATCATCTACATCAATTTATACCTTTTTGTGTGTGTGGTAAACAAAACAAAAAAGGTTATAAACGCCTTACAGCACAGAGAAGTGTGTTACGATACAACGACAAGGTTTTATTCAGGGACAGAGTACAAAAATAAATAAATAAAAAGAGAAACAGATGAGAGTAAGTTAAACGCATTAAAATATTTTTATTTTATTTTAATACTGTGAACCGTACATAGACAATCCAGTTGTCACTCCGCTAAATTCCAGGGAGTTTTGCAGCTTGAATATGACGGGACAAAAACGATATTCAACGATGAAGGAACTATCTGTACTTTCTGTTCTATTTTAACGTATTTTGATTGGTTCTCGCTTGCTTTTCTATACTGTTTCAGTACGACCTGTTCAAGACGAAGGCCTCGAGATCGAAACGTGGGGTATTTTTGAAAAGTGTATCTTAATAAGACAAGCTTACAGCCAATTTGAGTTCACCTTATCTTTGTGTGTAATCTTACTGCAGTCCTCTTAATTTTCTAATGATCTTGTCATAAAATTTCAATTATTCTGTTCCGCTCAAGAGCTAATCTAGGACATTTTTAACGCATGATTGCCGCTTCGGTTATTGTCCCCCTCTGTTTAATAGCCCTACAACATGCCTACCTACACGTCAGATTTGAAATTGTTTTGTTTTTTATTTGTATGAGATGTAATAGTTTTTGATCTCAAGTGTGCCTTTGTTTTGTCAAATTCCATAATATGAAATGTGCTGACAAAGGGGCGTATCGTCACAATAGACAAAACTGATTAGTTCCATCTGTTTTTTCATCCTATTTAGGAGAACAGCGACTATAACCTGGTTACACAACGGCTGCTGGAGCCCCAGGTAACTGCCTCTGATATCAAGGTAATTTTATTTATGAACTTGTATCGTACAGTGTCATTAGTTTTGCTGAAACCATTTGTTCGAAGGTAAAGTCATCTGGTCTTGGTCATTTGTTGTTTGGTTCTGTTGCTGTATTATAGAAACAGCATTCAGTGCAGTGTTATATCTCGGATGTTCTTTTTTATACTTTGTGCATGTTTTTGTAGTTGGGTATTATATTTAAAACTGATGGTAATCAAATGCTATATATATTCTTCATTATTGTATGAAGTAAACACAGGGGCAATGACCAAGCATTTGCAAGAAAGAATTGAGGCTCTCGAGATGTGGATGTATGGAAGCATGGGGGGCATCAAATGGAAAGAGAAGTAATCAAATAAAGAGGTCATAGAACCTCAGAAATGAAAAGAGAACTAATAAACAGATCAAAATAAAACAGATAAAATATGTTGACCATGTTAAAAAACAAAACATCTAACAGAAGACCACAATAGAAGGCAGAGTTGGAGACGAACGTGCATGAAGAAGACAGTGCTATAATTGGGAAGATAACATCAAGAGATGGACAGCAAAGTAAAATCTGTGAAGATATGCCAATATTTGCTGGAGTATGCTCTTTATAGATGTTTACGTATTGGTTGTGCGTAGATTGGCATAGTGGTCATCAGAATGCTTCCTTCTCGAGGCAAAGTAATCGGGTTTGAAACCTATTAGCATCACTACCAAATTGTAAATAGGTACTTGACTCTGCTCTCGAGTAAAGGAAGTCAAAGGCAGCGAGGAAAGGTAACTTGATCATCCCAGCTCATAAAGCTGAGAACTAGTATAGTATGAAGTCTCAAGCACTTAACACCCCTACTGCGCTAACATGTACGTGACTACTCTCACCTTTAATTATTTGCTAAAACTATATGTGTCTTCTCTGAGGCACAAACATTTGCGTTGAGCTGTGTGTGTTTATCTGAGAGAGTTTGCATTTTGTTTTACCTGTGTCTGTCTCCTTATCCTTGAGCAATGCATTTTCTCCTTTGTCCCTTCTCATTACTGGGAACCTTTCCTTGATCACTTTTAGTAATTCCCATCCATGTACTGATATGTAATCAGACAAAAATGTCGTGGCTGTTCTGTCTTTAGGTGTTCTCTTTTCTTTTCAATGGTTTTAGTGTTTGCTTGCTTATATCATGTCATTTTACGTCATATCCTTTTCACTTCACCTGTTAGCTAAATGTACGTGATGAATGTCTTCTAATACGAGGTGTGTTCAAATGAAACCCGTCCCAGTGGCTTTATAACAAATATATGTAAGGTACATCAGCAGGAGTAATAGAATTAAATACAGCAATTGTTATGAAGCAAGTACTCACTGGGGTCCTTTAGAAATAGTAACCATAGACATTCAGACACGCATCCCACTGCTTGGGTAGACGGCGGATGCCGTCCGAGAAAAATGACTTTGGTTGCTTATTGAACCATTTGGTCACCGAGGCCCTGACGTCTGCACCGGAGTCGAATCGTTGTCCCTTTAGAGATTTTTTTAAGGGTCCGAACAAATGAAAGTCACATGGTGAAAGATCGGGGCTGTAGGCTGGGTGTGGCCGAACTTCCCACCTTTTCCTTGTTAACGCTTCCTGCACAATGTTCGCAACATGTGGACGAGCATTGTCGTGCAACAGAATCACACCACGCGAAAGCATGCCGGGTCGTTTATTCTTGATGGCTGTATGTAGGTTGTCTAGTGTGTCTTTGTAGCGGATGGCATTGATGTTCACGCCAGGCTCTTTAAAGTCTACCAATAGAAGCCCTTCATGGTCAAAAAATACGGTTAGCATAACCGCACCGGCGGAAATCTGTGACTTGAATTTTTTGGACGGATTCCTTACCACACCGGCCATTATTTTAACGGTCTGCAGCACAACCAATGAATACTAGGAGAATGAACACTTACACACTTGTACATGCGTATGTGCTTATTACGTCAGATGTGACGTCATCATGCTCCTCCTACAAAAGTCGACTTGGCGCAGCACGGTCGGGTTTCATTTGAACACGCCTCGTAGATCAATTTATGTGGAGTGAAGGTCTTCTAATAGATAAATGTATGTGGAAGGAAGGTCTTCTAATAGATCAATTTATGTGGAGCGAATGTCTTCTGATAGATAAATTTATGTGGAATGAAGGTCTAATAGATCAATGTATGTTGAGCGAAGGTCTTCTTATAAATCAATTTATGTGGAGTGAAGGTCTTCTAATAGATCAATGTATGTTGAATGACAGTCTTCTAATAGATGAGTTTATGTAGAGTGAAAATCTTCTAAATATAAACATTTATGTGGAATGAAGGTTATTATATTAATTTATTTTAAGTGAAGGCCTTCTAATAGATCAATTTATGTGGAGAAGATCTTCTAATAGACAACTTTATATGGAAGGAAGGTCTTCTAACATTTCAATTTATGTAAAGTGAAGACCTTCTAATTGATCAATTTATGTGGAGTAAAGGTCTTCTAATAGATCAATGTATGTTGAATGAAGGTCTTCTAACAGAAAGTTAAGTGGAATGAAGGTTATTATATTAATTTATTTTGAGTGAAGGCCTTCTAATAGATCAGTTATATTTAAGAAGGTCGTCTCATAGATCAAGTTATGCACAATTAGGATTACAGCACTTGTGTCTACATCATTGAGGACACATCACTTAGGACTTTAGCACTCAGGACAGCAGCAATCAGGATTACATCATTCAGCATCATAGCTTTCAGGATTTCAGCACTCATGACTGCAGCACTCAGGATTACAGCACTCTGGATTATAGGTCTAGGACTACATCACTTAGTAACTACAGCAATCATGATTATAACAATCAGGATAACAGGACTTAGCATTCAGGATTACAGCACTCAGGAATGCAGCACCAATGACTATATCACACAGGACTACAGCACTCAGGATTACAAAACTCAGGGTTACAGCACCCAGGAGTACAGTGCTGAGAAAGACAACGTTTGCAAGCACTGTTTCTATATGAATGTGAAACATGACGTATAGCGTAGCAAGATTTCTGTCCTCTTTGGCATTCCGTTTATGACAGTTAATGAAGTACATAGCTATCTTATTGGCCTTAAAGATGATAGTTCATCAGGACTTGGTCGAATCAGCAGTCGAATACTGTGTTATGCTGCACCAGCTGTTAGTCATTCAGAAACACTTATCAATGCATCGCAAATAGCTTTATTCCGTTGGCTTTTAAGATTACCAAAGTTTACCCAGATTCAATCCCGGTTCACCTGAGAATAGAATCCTTGGTAATTATAGGCCAATTTCTCTTATATTGTCGTTATCTAAACCACTGCAAAAGCACATATACAAAGCAACACTACATCACTTAGTAGCAACGACGTGTTAATTGGTAGCTAGTCGAGGTTTAGATATAAACATTCGTGTAACACAGCTCTAAGATGACGGACAACTGGCACCTAAATATCTATAACAACAACATACTTGGAGTATATCTTTGTTGACTTAAAATAAAACGCATGTGATATGATAGAGCACGTTGCTTTAATTAGAAAATGAGAAACGATGACAGTTAACCTTTAACCAGTGACAAATAATTAAATCACTCCTGTCTGACAAACAGCAAGTTGTGTCTTACAATAATTCCTTGTCAAGCCCTACTGTCACAGGATAGACATTCGCCGAAATTTTGAGTTGGTCACGTTGGAAAGTGGCTACGCTGTTAGAATAGAAAAAACCGTTTGGCGAGTTGGGCCAAAACGGAAGACGATATGAAACTTTTGGCGCAAAACATTCTACGAGATGTCAGCCGTTGTTCGGACGCTTGTTCCCTTTGTTAGAGGTTTTGCTGGGATTACATGAATGCCATTTTTGTTCATTGCTTGCCGATTGTTTCGGGTGTTCAGGATTATTGATAGATTACTAGATTGGTGATGGGATTTCTAGTAGTTCTTTCCTGGATATTTTTTACGGTAGAATCTTGCAATTATGTATTGCCGTGTTTCAGTATTGGGCGTCGCCTGTGAGCGATAGTCATTCTGTAGTCGCTGGTTAGATTATATCGGTGACTGTTTTGCTATTATGTTGAGCTGGTGATTTTGGCATTTTCATTACACTGTGTATTGCATTTCGTGTGTATTGCCAGCCGTGTATGGCTTCTGTGTGTGTGCACATTATTTATTAAAGGGATCATACCTGATTTGGGCGTTATTGTATTACTCATGTCAGCTACTGTGTACTGTGGTCGTACCTCTGAGACAGCAAGCTAGGAGTCTAGTGTGAGTGTGCCTTAAACCCATAGTACCAATAGAGAGTCTGTACACACAGCACAAGTAGTCTGGTATGCTCTGTGTGTGTGTGCAATGTAGCGTTATCTACATATAACTTATTCTGATATCAGTGTTCCTCGGGGTTCTATTCTCGTCCTCTACTTTTTGCCGTATACATTAATGACTTTCAATTACACATCAAGCAGTCATCCTGCGACCTATTTACCGATGACTGTATTGTTTACACAAGTAATAAAAGTTGCGACACATTTAATTTTTGTTACAAAATGATACAGATAATCGTATTCAGTGGAACAACGAAAATGGCATGCAAATAAATATCAGTAAAACAAAGTTTCTGTTAATATCAACTAGACAAAAAATTACAAAACTTACAAAAATAACACTTCAGTTGTACATTAATACCTCAGTAATTGAAAAAAAAGTAAATTAAAATAACACTCTTGGTCTAATCATTAACCACCACTTAAGTTGGAACTCGCATTACAGGTATCTAACCAGGCAAACGGCACAGGAAGTGTAATAGATAGCTAAAATCAAACACTTCTTAGTCGAGGAAGCAAGGAAAATGATTTATGTATCTCAAATACAAATACATCTAGACTATTGCTCCACAATCTGAGATAGCTGCTACACGTCCAACACAAAGAGACTTCACTCATTATAGGAAGGTGCAGTGCGTCTAGTATCGGACAAATACCAAACGCGGTGTTTATATATATATATACTCGTATATATCGTTATGGTGACACAACAAGAGAAATCCATACTAGAATTGCTTTGGCAGCTAGCGCCTTCAATAGATTATCTAACATTTGGAAATTACGATCATTGAATATACATACCAAGCTTCGTCTGTTTAATTCAAATGTTATCTCAGTGTTAACATACGGCTGTGAGAGTTGGAAAATAACAAAATCATTGGAGAACAAGCTGAATACATTCGAGAACAAATGTCTTAGAAAACTCATGAACATCAGTTGGAAAGAATTCAAGACTAATCGACAAATAAGAGAAGACTCTAGGCAGAAATATGTCTCCGACTATATAAGGAAAAGACGATGGTCATATATCGGTCATGTCCTACGAATGCAAAACAACAGAATACCACTACAGGCGCTCACTTGGGTTCCTGAGGGTAAGCGGAAAAAAGGAAGACCAAAAGAAACACTCAGAAGAACAATAATAAGAGAAGGAAGAACGTTGGGCCTAAATAATGTGCAAGAGCTAAGAGGAGTGGCGTCACAACGAACAACCTGGAGAGCACTGGTTTCTGCCTTATGCGCCGTGTTTGGCGCTTAAAGAATTTATTATTATTATATATCGTTGTCGTGAAACGACTCTCACCGACTTTTTCTTCTGTCTATTATTTTATATTTCTACAAAAATCTTTATCGTTAGATTGAAAAACTTTTTCCCTTCAGTTGACTTTTTCATTCTTATAATGAAAGAGTCTCTCTCTCTCTCTCTAGTCTTAGATTTCACTATTCGCTAGCGAATTCACATGGCCAAAAGTAATAAATTATTCCTTAGCCAGCGAAAGTCGAAGGTGGAACACGGTGCAACGACCGGAAGTGACCTGTGTTGGATTCACGAAGGGAACTCATGTAAAAACAGCCGGCAACGATGAACGCTAGGGCGAGTTGAAACGAAGGTAACTTAATACCTCTGGGACCAAACTAGAATTTGCAACAAGGCCACCCCCATCTCTGCCCGGAACAGCCAGCTGGAATTTTAGGAAGGAATTTTAAGCGGTCATTCTTCTTGTAACCATCGTTCGAAGCAGACGTGAGTTTATGGGCCCTAAGAGTAGGCATTTCTGGTTGCAAATATCCTTAGTGAATTCGTTGAGCAAAGTAAGTAGATCTAACTAATACTGCTGATTTTATAATTAACTACTGATCTTTATCTCATAGCAGATAAGACAGGGTTACATAATAGATGTTATTATTGTTGTTACTTGGGATTTTGTGATGATTGAAGAACTATTTTATTATCAGTTATATGAATGTTATTTTCTACAGGAACCAGGACTTTAATAATGTTTGCAATTATTTAGCTATTTAATGAATTTACCACTTTGACTGACAAAATGTAAGTCAGCAGTTCTCAAGCCTTGAGATTATGACTACCCTCCACATGATTTACTGCTCCAGTATCAAGAATGTAAATCATTGGTTCTCAGACCTTGGCAGCAATGACACCCCCCAAGTTAAAGCAGCCTAGGAAACTATTACCCGGTGGTTCTCAAACCATTGTTGACAGTGACCCCCAGAATTAAAATACTGCTCTATGGGCACTAGGTGAACCAGTGGTTCTCAACCATTTGATGATCCCAGCCCCTACCTCACAGTTTGTGAAACTCATTGCCCACATGGGGAAAACCACTGCTGTAAATAAGCAGACAGCCAGATAGAGACTGAGAACTCAAGATATGCTATAATGTCAGTTAAGAAGGAGTATTTCATAAATAATAGATCACTCATTGTAACTGAAGGATAGTTATCATTGTGTTAATTTACTTTCTGATGGACGCTTACCGGCCATCAGACTTGGGAGATGATTGCTCTTGAAACCACTAATGGGATTTAAATTGTTTCCAGTCCACCCAGGTTGCGGTTACCAAGTACTAACCCAGGTTGCGGTTACAAAGTACAAACCCAGGTTGCGGTTACACAGTACTAAACCAGGTTGCGGTTACCAGATACTAAACCAGGTTGCGGTTACCAGATACCTAAACCAGGTCCAGGGTACGAGTCCATGGTACCAAAGATTACCCTTACCCACCATACCCTATCAAATAGGTTATCATACCCAACCTTATCCTATCACCCAGTAACCATACCACACATCCCATAAGCAGAAGAGGTCTTCAGCAGAGGTGACTTACCCCATCCTTATCTGTGATGTGCACTGAGTCCAGGGAAGCAAACTCTGACACCCTCTGAACCCATAGAACTGTTTATGAGACCAAAGTGCTGGAGCATACAAAACCAAGAGAGTCCGAACACAAATCATCTCCGCAGCTACTACAGTCCTTGAGGAGATGAGTATTAACACCTACCAGCAACACTACCATAGAAAAGATCTCTGGTCCAAGTGATGACCACACTAGTTTTTTTTTTTTATAAAACAGTAGAGCTAAACTTTTTTCATATTTATAATAAGAAATGTGAGATTCTATACCCTTTTATTCAACTTTACATAACAGAGTCTGTTGTTATTTTTCTTGTTAACTTTATTTGGGCTGTATTTTTGTTTTAAATATAAATCTACACCCTGGGGGGCTCAGCCATAATACAATTAACTTCTATTGGGTCGGGATATTTTAATTGTGGCTGGACACCAAATCTCTTTCTCAACCTTGTGTGCTTTACACAGTCCTTTTGTAGGATCCCTGAGGAAGAATTTATCGTCCAGAAAATATCCTGTTTAGGTACCAGAATTCTCTTTTAAGTAAATTTCTAGTACACTATTTCCCGAGGAGAGGCAGTTTCTTCAAACTCGGAAGCTATCAATAAGACATTATTATCTTTATTCTTCCATTCCATTCAAGCTGTCCTAATCTCCTCAAAACACCTCGCGACAATCGTATGGTCCATTTCCAAATACAATAAAAGATGCAGCCTTCGCTTACAAATTACACGTGCCCTTGCCTACGTGTGACATAATCAAGAAAGGTTTAGCTTAATCTGCTGCTCATCTTGGGAACAATCTTCCACATGACTTAAAAAGCACCGTCAGTCCCTATTCATATCATCGCAAACATTTCGAATACATCATGGGGGATGATTACTTTCCCTCCCCCTTTCCTAAACTAATTATTTTCCAAATCATTATAACACTAGTTCTTGTAGGTTTTGATGCTACGTTTTTCTCTTTTTATCATATACTACTCTTCAAAAGTCAAGGACCACTTAGAAAAACCTTGATTGAAACCATAAAACAAATCTGATATAAACGTATCTGGTATCAGTCAAAACGGCATTTATTGAATACCAAATTGACATGTCACGTAAAGAAATGGAAACACACATGCAAACGCAATGAAGCTGTGAAGTGTGTCACCCACCTTTTCAAAAGTCACACAATAGATATTGGACAAATAGACATTTCAAAATCGGGCATGACCACCGTTTGCAGCAAGGCATTCAAGACAGCGTAGACGCATCGAGTCCACAGGGGTCCGAAGAGTATCTTGAGGAACAGCTTGCCATTCCTGAAGCAGAAATGCAGTCAGCTGTGCAACATCCATTGGCAGGGGGTGATTTGTTGACAATCTTCGACCAAGGACATCCCAGAGGTGCTCAATCGGAGAAAGGTCAGGTGAATGAGCTGGCCACGCCATCCTGATGATCTCATGTTGATGAATAAACTCATTCACCACACGAGCTCGATGGGGTCGAGCGTTATCATCTTGGAGGATGGCATTA
This sequence comes from Oreohelix idahoensis, assembly GCA_024509875.1. Taxonomy (NCBI): domain Eukaryota; kingdom Metazoa; phylum Mollusca; class Gastropoda; order Stylommatophora; family Oreohelicidae; genus Oreohelix; species Oreohelix idahoensis. The sequence continues at coordinate 186,976 of JAMPIV010009206.1, read as the reverse complement.
CCACCTATCGCCTCCAGAGCAGGCTGAACAATTGGTCTCAAGATTTCGTTCTGGTATCTTGGACCGGTCAAGTTGCATTGGATGATGTAGAGTGGGGTCCTGCCGTGTCTGTAGAAGCCTCCCCAGGCTATGACAGAACCCCTACCATAACGATCCATCTCGAATTGTGTCATCAGTAAATCGCTCTCCTGGTCGTCTCCAAACTCGAATCCTGCCATCATTGAATGAAACAGGGAAGCGAGATTCCTCAGTGAAGAGAACTTGACTCCGTTGTTGCCTTGTCCATCGGATGTGCTTGCGACACCAAGCAACACGGGCTCTGCGATGAGCAGGAGTAAGAGGGATTCTGACTGCAGGACGTCGAGCAGCCAGTCCAAATTCACGTAAACGTCTGCGAATGGTGCTTTGACTGACATTAACGTTTACAGTTTGTCTCAGCTGACATCTTAGAGTGGAACAAGTCACTGTTCGATGGCGCAGGGCTGACAACAAGAGGTACCGGTCATCATGTCTATTGGTGCATCTAGGGCGACCTTGCCGGTGGCGATCCTCCACACTTCCTGTGGCCTGAAATCTCTCCAAAATTCTTTGGATAGTAGAGTGTGACACTGCAAGCGGTCTAGTAACCTCACGGACAGATAAACCACTTTCAACTCACGCTATAGCCCTCATTCTTTGTAAGGTGTCAAGACTTCTTCTCGGTGGCATGGTTTTTGCAAGTGATGAAACTACCCTAAGTCTGCTGATTGTAAAACAGATTAAGAGTGAACTCTGTTCACGAAAAGTCGCCATTGCTCGTGGAATGTCAATCAGCACGATTACTTCACCTGTTTGGTTGTACGGAAGTTTGAAAAAACAGATTAAAAATGTGAATTTATGGTTAGCAAACCAAATTGCACGTGATAACCATGGTTGTCGGTGAGTTGTTTTTATGCTTAACGTGCATAGAGGACTGTCAGAGGAAGATATTGCACCCATTTTTACTAAAAACTTCCTTCATTTAATCATTCTATGCGCTTATATAAAAGTGTATTGAAAATAATAGGGTGGCCCTTGACTTTTGAGGAGTAGTATATTTTATTTCTTTATCATAATCAGACACTGTAAATGTGAGTATACAGTAATTGTACTGTAACGATTTTTAAAAAAAATTAATATTTAAAATGTATCAGTATAAAAGTTGAGATAAAGAAAGGGCAGAATGTGAGACCGGCCTGAGTTTCAATTACCAACTCTTTGAAAATAAAGCTCGTTTGTTCGATCGTTTTTCCCCCATCACGTAGTCACGAGTCCCTGCACATTAATGTCTGCATTTGGCTTACCTATTATTTCTAAACAAAGACCACATTGTAATCCTGCAAATTGCATGTTATTCCGGGACTCGAAAGGGCACCAACGAATAATGGCAGTGCACCATGTCAGACGGTCGGTAGAAGTCATCAAATGAATGTTGAACGTTGACAAAAAAAAAAAATAAAAGAAGATATTTCAAATTAGATACGAGGCATATATGATATTACATTGCATAAAAAAAAACTATTTTATGTTACAGCAAAACTATAATCTGAAGTCCAGAGGTCCCCTCCAGAATGATCTAAATGGGGGCCCGCAATTACTAAGGTCGACCCTGAGTCACGCTACCCATTGTGCTTTACAAGATTAAAACCAAAAAAGCTTCATTGCGTGCATGAGTCAAAGAAATAAATACAGTGGTCAGTGGCCCGAGCCAATGTAAATGACGTCATTGTACCTGAATTAGATATTCCGTGTCCTTTCGTTTGGATCATGTCTTAAATGTTTGTGGTATTCGTGATTTTTGCTGAGTGTCGCGTGGTGAATATTAGGGCAGTTAGCGGACAGGTGAGTTTGTCCTGCTGACCAATCAGCAAACACCGTGCAGTCTGACAAAGACTGATAGGCAACGCAAACGAAAGTTGGTGGCGGATTACCCAACCCACTTCAGCCCGCGACACGCGCTGACAGGGGGAGCAACCAGATGGCCTCTTAGCTATTGGGGAAAGGCGGAGTTTCACGTCACAAGCAAGATTTGGGAACATATGGGCGTCTTAGGAATATATGTACCGCGCAGTTCGTTAGAGAGAGGAGTCCAGTTTTTTCAACATTGTAGTGTAGAGATAAATCCCTAAAGCATAGCCTGCAATTAATTCAGTGTGAATAAAATAATTCATATCTGTGGTGTATGGTGTTCTTATAGGATTTTGCGAAGGGAAAAGAAGGTTAGTAGATATTATACAAATTATATTATTAATACTTCTTTCTTATTCTATATTCATTTTAACCTCAAAGCTAAATGTGCGAAAGATAATTTTTTAATTAATTCATTTCATAAATGATTAATAAATTCAGAAGATTTTTCTCTAAGATGATACGCTGATAGGAAGTAATTAATAGTTCATACTTCACCTTCATCTAGCTTGTTAAATCATCATCACAGTCTTCCATGCGCACACAATATATTTAACATCATTAGAATCGAACTCATAGAGATCAGTAGTGAGAAGTAGAATAAATGAAAGTGAACCAGTGATATTAAGTGTGAAAAATTACGAAGACTTTTGTGTATCTACAGTCCATCAGAAGTCTGAGTCTACACGCTACGTGTCTGACGTCTAACCAGAAAAAGAGTGATCAAAACGGACATTTGGCTAGCATAATTCGCTATCGGACATCCTTCATTCCTCAATTAAAAAGGAATATTTCTCGCCCACGATTAAGACGGTGGACGCATCATTTTTCGTCACCTTATATCACGTGCGCACAGGTTCAATACATATTTAAATCAAATCCAAATCACTCGAAAGCTTACTGCATGAGTCAGTCTAAAGCTCACGGTTGATTACTTATCCAAATATCAAGTTCAGATCCATCGGAAGCTTACCATCTGAAGTAAAGCTAAAGAGCGCTAAAGTTGAATCTCATATTTATACAAAGTGCAGCACACTCTTAAGCGCATTCTATGAAGCAGACTCCATAGTCAAATCCAGTGCAGCTTACTCCAAGTATATTTCATGAATCACGAGTACATACTCAAGTTAATGAGTCTACATAGCAAGAACATTTCGTGAAGATATCCAATCTGGCCAATACCCTTCGGAAATTAGACAATAGACATTTTTTCATACGCCAACTGTTAACTGTTGATCCAAGCTATCGAGATATTGTCAAACAGTGAAGGACTGTATATCGTCAATGTTCTCAGTACAGCAAAAGTTTTCATCAGAAAGGCCTCGACTTAGAGATACCCCACTCGACATAACTTATAACAACTTGAGACATTCTTTGCAAACATGTGAATCATCCTATCCGGGAGAAGAATTAAGAGACACATGGACTGTGTAGATTACTAACCATTTTAGTAACACGTATCATATCACATCATCATCATTTCGCTTTACACAAGCTGATTCTTAATTAACTACTACTTAATTAACTACAATATTAATATCTCATCTGTGTGTTTTGTGTGAATCGTCTTTTACCATCATCACGTTCTAACCACTACTAACCCTATATGTGTAGATATTTACTTAATAAACCCAATAATCGTTTGATCATTATCTAGTTTGTTAATGTATCACTCGTGTTGTCGGTGTTAAATATTTACAAATAGGGGAATTTCTACACTCAGATGAGGTTGGGGGCTTTTTCTGTTACGGGATCTAAGGGCAAGAAGCTAAGGTCGTGGGGAAACAGAACTCTTTCCATAATTCACTAGAAAACACTGTCCAGTGGAAAACATTCGCATTCTCTTCTTCTTGTCCTTATCTCGGATAGGTCTCTTTCCTTTCTTAACGAGCCAATTTCTGGAGACCTTCTACCTAATATCTCATTGGCTATTCCTGGCGAAAACTACTGTTGTAGTTGCCCCAATACTCTCCACGCGACATTGAGGAATAGCTTACGTAATAAAAATATCAAATGACGGGGCGGAAACAATGGAAGTCGTAACAAACTGTTGGTAACGGAGAGGTGGTTACGCTCCTGGATTTATCAGTTTTTCTTTGGACACAGGTGAAGAAGTTGTGCTGATCTGGGCCTCTAAGAACCAGCAGAGAGGTGATTCACGTCCCCGGATTTCGTGTGTTAGTTTATTATTTTTGTTCCAAGGCAATGTTACTGTCGTAGATTTATTTGGTAGGAATTTAAGATCAATTATGGTCCGGTCTGAGTAGAACTAGAACAGGTGAATAGCTTATTGAGAGATAAGGACAAGAAATAGATTTTCACGAAGTGAAATGATGAAAGGTAAAGTCTGTTCCTGGATGTTGAGAGATAATCTATCCAGCCTATCGATTACGACTGAGATTGAAGATCAGACAGTTTCCCTATATATATATATATATATATATATATATATATATATATATATATATATATATATATATATATATATATATATATATATATATATATTCAACCACTCACATCTTCCCGCACACAGGTACGTGACGACAATTAGACGCACAGACGTGAAAACTATATCTATGGAATAGGGATCTTTTGGGACAAGCTGACCAACACCCGTAAATAAAGTTTAAGTAAATTTTATTTATCATAAGAAACTTCACAACAGCAATATTTTGAATATCAAATCAAATACAAATAAACATAAGTCAATGAATTAATAAAGAAAATAGACTCTTAGGTGTAATCCTCCCTCCCTCTGTTGAGACAAGATCCCGTTAGAATAAAAGGTTTTTAACCCCCAAAGAGTCAAAGATTTAAACGCTATGGTCTATGGTTTCCCTCTATAGTAAAGAACAGAGTTTATACGTTAATCTATTCTGAAAAGGGACAGCATTAGCAAAACTTGCACAAAAATACAAAGTTAGTACATGGGTTATACAATGAAAGAATTATTCATCCCTGCTTTCTCTCGTTCTGACAAACCTGTGATCACAACCAGTCACACTTACCTAATAGGTGCTTTCACAACATCTGGGACAATCGTTGGAGTACACACAGCCCATCCAAGGTTGGGTTTTTGGCGAATCAAGCCCAAGTTTCTCCAAAGACTAATTAATCCAAATGTTGGGAAACGCTTGATTCGCTACTGTTAGTAGAATGCTGATTATGTCACTTCAATCTTTGTCCAGGTAGTAAAATAATTAAGAGATCTTCACAACACAGTGGTCGTTATTCAGGTAATGTCAATGTTTGATTATGTCGCCACCACAGGCTGAATGTATATGAACTTGGGAAAAAAAGAAATCTGGATATCTGTAAGTCCAGTTTACAATTTATTCTTAATATTCTCTGGGTTGGTACTCTGTCTCCTTCTGGGTGTAAAATACGAGGCCAGACAAGTCACCTTGAAAACCCGATAAAGAGAAAACATACGAAATACTTAACCAATATATAGTATACACAATCCTATCCTTACCCCGCGTAAAGCGTAAAATATAATATATTTATCCACTTCGGTTATTTAACTTTAAATTATAAACTACAAGCTTAGAGCTTGTCTTATCGTTAAAAACTCCCGTGAAATAAATTCTAGTCATTTAAAAAAAAAACAGTCATCCTGATTAGAAATACATACATATTTCGTCAATACTCATGATGAATCAGTGCATTTACTTAGTTGGGTAAAATATTCTCTGACTGGTTACTAGCAGTTAATTAAATGTATTTTATAGCTGGAATAGTTTAGCTAGAAATTATTATATATTCTGCTTTCCACTGTAACACAGTAAAACTTAGAGAAATATAATTGACGATTTTACCACTTAAATCACTCCAACTACTAGTAGATATATTACCTTCACACAAACTTCTAAGACTATTCTCCAACGAAAAACTAAGAACTTCACTTAATACAAAGGATTCTAGAAATCGAGCTAGATGTCTTTACAGTCTGATGAGTACTGGATAAATTTTAGTTAGAAGTCTGGGGTAGATATATATATATATATATCTAAAGTCAAAGGGAATGGTTCACTATTACCGAAAACTAGACTCTCTGCCAGATCTTAGCACGTTCGGAGAATTCTTCGTTCAGCTTTCGGCTTTCACGTAAATCAAAGCCATTCTCCACGCTAGAGCCGAAAACCAGAACTCACTCTCTTTCTTAGATCAGGGATAACGTAATTGACCAGACCGTGCGAGATTTCTTCGTTCGAGAAAAATCACACTATGTAACGCCCGCAGACGTGGTCATCGAGCGAAGCCCGTCTTTGATCTGGCAATTCGCCGTGTTAATTACTTTTCTAGCGAACGGATTACAAGGGAGGTAATCGAAATTTGCCTCACCTTGGTTCCAACTAATCTGCTCTGATCACTGTCTGATCTTATACAGCGATTTTGAATCGCTGGCGTTAAATAATTACAGCTCAGCGTAGCTAATAGGTCTGCTCGAGAACCTACATCAAAGAAAAATAGCGAACCCCAATAAAATGCGTGCTAAATAGAAAAAGAGACAGATCTCTGAGTGTTAGAATGGTTTATGTTAACGAACAGGCGTAGGTGAATGCTAGGTACAAGAAAAGTGTAGATAAAGAAGTAGATAGATGAAAGCTGTTTTCATAATATGTCACAGTTACGAGCAGGGACCGCCGCCGTTTTAGATGAAGGGTTCCACTGATTATTGGATCCCACAAGTGGTTACCTTGGATCTCGATATTCGTATCGATGTGTGATACACCATCTCCGTTTAGCTTTAAGACTTTTTTGTATTGCCATCGTTATGTCAAGATGGAAGATGGAGATCCCTGGCGCCCGTTCTTGGCCCCACTGTTGCGTTCGGTAGCAGCATTGCCTCCATACTCTGTAAATATATGTGTAAATACATTAATTATTGACGTTCCATTTTTGTAAGCTGCACCACTTGTTCGAAGTCTCGTTCGTGTTATATTTGGATAACAGGAGAGATTGAAGTCATACCATATTTTAGAGATGGAAAAAATATATGAGATTATCAATTTGAAAAAGGACCTTGTTCGCTTATACGTTTTTCAACGAAGAGATATGTCAATCAATACCCTTTAGCTCCCCAAGTAGCACAGGCCTTCAATATACACATGTCAAGTGTTCCTGTCCTGTGTCATCCGCTCAAGTTGTTTCCATATTCTTCTTATCATTTTCACCTCTGTATCCAATTCTCTTCTCCGTGTGTTTTTGGTCTATTTCTGCCTCTATTTCCCTGTGGATTCCAGAACAAGGACTGTCATATAATGCTATCATAGGTCTCCTCAATGTGTGTCTTATCTATCGCCAGCGTCTTCTTCTCAACTCTTGTTCCACTGGCACTTGTCTGATTCTTGTCATCAATTCCACATTTGTGACTTTGTCATACCATTTCAGTCCTTCTATTCTACGCAAGCACCCGTTTATAAAATTCTGTAGCTTTTTGGTTGTTGTTTTTGTTACCATACTTGACATTTGACTGACTTGGCATTTGAGTTGAAGATTCTTATTTTCGTGCTGGGCTTGATTTCTCTTGTTCGCCATATATTTCCCAATGCAATGAAAGCTCCTCTTGCTTTTTGTATTCTTATTTTGACATCACTGGCTGTCCCTCCAACGTTGTCTATATTACTGCCAAGAAATGTGTATGATTCTACATCTTTTAGTGGTGTTTCTTCAAGTTCAACCTTGTTATCATTTCTTGCATTTATTCTCATAATCATTGTCTTTTTTCTGTGTACTTTCAGGCCCACTTGTTGTGACCTCTCATCGAAAATTTTCATTTTCTCTTGCATCTGATTATGGTTATGTGATAGAAGAGCCAAGTCATTTGCAAAATCCAGATGATCAAGCTGTTTAGTCAGATTCCACTAGATTCCATTTCTAGTATGTGATGTCGATGTTTTCACAACCCAATCTATTGCTATTAAGAAAAGAAATGGAGACAAGAGGCATCCCTGTCTCACTCCCGTTCTAATCCTAAACGGTTCTGCAAGTTGTCCTTCATGAAGAACTCTGCATGTCATGTCTTCATGGGTCTTCCTTATTAAGTTAATGATCTTCATGGGACTCCATAATGCCTCATCAATTTCCAAAGTGATTCTCTGTCTACACTGTCAGTTGCCTTTTCATAGCCCACGAATCCGATGTAGAGCGGTGAATTCCATTCCAGACTTTGTTCAACTAATATTCTCAGTGTGGCTATCTGGTCTGTACAGGATCTGTTTTGTCGAAAACCTGCTTGTTCATCTCTCAGTTGTTTGTCTATAGAATCTTTTAATCTCTCAAGGACGATTCTGTTTAATACTTTTCCTGGCACTGACAGTAACATTATTTCTCTATAATTTGTGCACTTCCTCCACGAAGAGATATGTATGAGATATAAAGAGTTTTTGCTTTAACAAGGAAATATTTTTAATATCTGACAGAGAAGATGAACCTCTTTTAATCCAAAGAATCGCAGTAACAGGAGTTGTAATGGTGAATAAGCTTTGGATGGTTACATTTACCTTGACAATTTGCTGAGATGACAATTATCTGGGTTGTTTCAACCTTTTTTAATACCACACATTAGTTGCAGGTATATGTCACATGAAATATGTCACATGGTATATGTCACATGGAAGAGTGGCCCATGTATGTCAACATGTGAACCAATGAATAAAGGAACTTATTTTAATTGTTAATCGAGACTTGGGGCATTTGTATATAATTTCCAGTTGAGTTGCAGTGCACAGTGCTTGAAGTTGACATAGTGAAAGAGTTTGATGAGCCCTCATTTTTTTTCTCAAATAGTTAAATCCTTCCCCCTTTCCCCTCAAGAACCTGGGTTGCCTTTTGTTCCCGTTGTCCTCATATGTTCCTTTTCAATTCTCCTGCCACAAACCAAAAGTTTAATGATTCACTTGATAATTTAATTCAATCATCCGCGACGGCAGAAGGACTTTATGACGTAATCCAAAAAAAAAAAAGAAAGATGTATGACCTGCCGGGAAGGAGACCTTGATCGGATGACACAGGACAAGAAATTTTCGGTGTGAATTTGTTGAAGACACATGTTACCCATCATCTTCTTCAAGTACCTGGCCTGGTGGCTTAGGTTATAATGTCTCCCCACGACTTTCTAATACACAAGGAGCAAAAAGATAATGCATAAAGTGCAAACAATTAATAATTCCTCGTCAAGTTCTCGTCTGCTCAATTTGGAATTTATTCATCGGCAACTCAGATAAACTTCTTTCATTATCCTCAACCTCCACAACACAGCCATGCTAAGGTTTCTTGTCCTGTTCCATCTGTTCAAGGTCTTTCCATATTATTTTCATTCCTTTGACGACTGTATTTTTTTTTGTCTCTTCAAAGACCTCCAGAGATCACATTAGCTAAGGCATTTTTGATTATGTATGAGAAAGAAATGAAAGGGACTAAATGAAAAGTATATGCTCAACTGACAGTAGAGTTAAAGCCAAAATATGACAAGGAAAGTGAAAGAAGGACTATTTTAGAATGGTGCTACAAATTTATAAATATAGAACTTAAATGTCCAGACTAGATAAACATGGGAACAGTCACTGCTTCCGCGAAGTAGTGGCTCGGGACACTGAAACTCGGCATGTTTCCATTCCCAGGTTAATGGAATTAATCTTCTGAAATACTTGACTACTAAAATTTGGGAACTTCTGACACAGACACTCCCCATCTTTCATTGTTATCATCATCATCAGCATCATCATCTTCTTCATTACCATCATCACCATTTCCCTTTCCGTTGTATAGGAAGCTTGAAGCCACCACTGTAGTTGTTTACCTGACAGTAAACCTGGCACCAGACATTCATTTTCTCTTGTAACGTTGGTTTCCATAGCAATTTCTTCTGCATGATGAGTTGGCTATTCTCATGCATATGCCTTGTACGAATTGGCTGAGGGGGCAGTTGTCCAGTTCTTTATTTGTCTCATCGGAGACCCCTTGAACTACACCTGGTATCTTTCATTGAAACTATTAATTATATATTCCTATAAATAATTAGTCCGTCTGGTAGCGTAATTATCCGTTCAACGACGTAACAGTTTATATGTAACCACGAAGGAGAGTATTTGTTTTAGCCGTCCTGGGGCCAAGTTGGACGAGCTGCCTTCCCATAATTTGTTCCTTTTATGTAACATAACCATTCTCTTTATCTTCATTTTAGGACGTGTCACATAAAACGTCACAAATTTCCTTCCTTCTTTTTTTCTCTCCTCAATGAAGAAAGTAATTACACAAACAATCCTTTGGTCACAGCAGTTAGGATACGGTAAATTGTAGCCTCAACACTGTACTTGAAGTGATAGCCGTAAATAATTTTTAAAAAAAAGCGAACATAGACTTTGTTCGCCGTAATACAGAGAATGGTCTTTCATATTATGTACCTATCATTTGCATATTTCAAGCTGCACAAGTTTGTTACCTCAGAACATGTGCCGCACTATACCATAGCACTCTTTGGCCTATTCGTATATACAACCGTTTATCTATCTATCTATCTATCTATCTATCTATCTATCTATCTATCTATCTATCTATCTATCTATCTATCTATCTATCTATCTATCTATCTATCTATCTATCTATCTATCTATCTATCTATCTATCTATCTATCTATCTATCTATCTATCTATCTATCTATCTATCTATCTATCTATCTATCTATCTATCTATCTATCTATCTATCTATCTATCTATCTATCTATCTATCTATCTATCTATCTATCTATCTATCTATCTATCTATCTATCTTGTTGAGGATTGCTTCATGTCTGCAGCATGGCGCATTCCTCAAATGATTATATCTCCGCGACTGATGTCGATGATTGTTTCATGCTTACAGACATTTGGATTTGTGCTCGATCCGAATGGCTGTATCATGGAACACCTCAAACGAATAGAGATATATCTCATCGACCGATGTCGATGATTGTTGCATGTGTGCAGGCATTTGAGTTTGGCCGACTCGAATTGCTGCACCATGGAACATCGCAATTGAATATAGTAACGACAAGTATGCATATCACTATGCATGACGCGTATGTCTTTGTAAGGTCATTCGACGTGTGGGCTTCGGCCCCAACGGCAGCGTATGGCATGTGTGGCCATTGCCACTATATATTCGACTTGTGGGTTTTTGACCCGAACGGCAGTGTGTTTCAGAAGTGTGGCCATTGCCACTTATACTGTGTGGTACAACCACTTTTTAATTGTGTGGATGGGAAGCCATTTGAGCAGTGTATTTCTTGAACCAAACGTAAGTCGTCGTATGAATAACGCAGTTTGCATAATTATGGCAGATTAGCCTGGCGTGGTATGCCAAAGGAACATTATGTTACTAGCAATAGTGTAAGTCTAGTATAGATGGATATTGTACAGCTAGCGGCAAGCGTAAGCCTAGTGTAACGGATATTAAACGACTAGCAGTAGACGTAAGCCTAGCATAATAAGTGTATTGCAAAACTAGCAGGATAGTTAAGTCTAGTGCAACAGGCTATTGTATAAACTAGCGACGGGAGTAAGTCTAGTTAGCCTCTGAATTTATGCCAAAGGACATTGGCCGTTAAAATGAACTGACCTCTAACCAGAACTCTAGATAGAGATTGTGAACATGTGCTTATGAAATAATGAGAACTCTTACAGATCGTATATGAATGTGATGTGACTTTTGTTCCCATGTAGTTGGTGTCTGCTCATGGTATGAAATTACTAATTAAATATTTTGAGTCGTCAAAATCACAGTCTTATCAGCTATCGTATTCGGAGTTGAGTTAAATGCTATTCATCTTCAACTGATCATGACCAGTGATGATTAATGTCTTAACACGCTGCATCTCACACTGCCAATATAATCAATAAGACAAGAGACTCATACAGGTCAGTCAAGGGTCGAATATTTAATATGAAATATATTCAGCACATAATGAATCACAAGGGTTAAAGCAGACATTATCGATACCAACGAACAGTATTACGGAATCCTACAAAAGTGATAAGAACCCGAGGGACTTTGACTCTATAAACTGAATACGCATATAATAACTTGGTCATCCTCAAATACTAGAAGTCATCGAAGCACCCAGAATATACTGGGGTCCCCGAGAGCGCCCTTAACATATCTATCTATCTATCTATCTATCTATCTATCTATCTATCTATCTATCTATCTATCTATCTATCTATCTATCTATCTATCTATCTATCTATCTATCTATCTATCTATCTATCTATCTATCTATCTATCTATCTATCTATCTATCTAATCTATCTATCTATCTATCTATCTATCTATCTATCTATCTATCTATCTACCTACCTACCTACCTACCTACCTACCTACCTACCTACCTACCTACCTACCTACCTACCTACCTACCTACCTACCTACCTACCTACCTACCTACCTACCTACCTACCTACCTACCTACCTACCTACCTACCTACCTACCTACCTACCTGTCTGTCTGTCTGTCTGTCTGTCTGTCTGTCTGTCTGTCTGTCTGTCTGTCTGGTCTGTCTGTCTATCTGTCTATCTGTCTGTATCTATCTATCTATCTATCTATCTATCTATCCATCATCTATCTATCTATCTATCTATCTATCTATCTATCTATCTATCTATCTATCTATCTATCTATCTATCTATCTATCTGTTGCTGTCGTTTTTTGACGGTTTCATAAGACGTAAATCTATTTAATACTTTTGACGATCGAAGGTAGAGAACTGTATGTTAACTCTCTGGGACAGGTTGATTTGGGGTTATCTTCCCCGTGTTTATTCTTTGTGGTTGATCTGTCTTAAGAGGGTCGGTTAACTGTTCTCAAATCTGTTCTGTCTACGCATGCGCTAGTTTTTAGCGCGAACCGAGAAGACTTCCGTCTGGGAGTGAAGAGCTGTTTTTCTGACCGGACAAGATGTCCGTTGTTTCTTCTCTGCATTATCTGGGGGAAAGATAGTCTTGAGTGTAACTGTGATCTTAGTGATTCTCCCCAGAGTTATTCTGTTCGTCTAGAATGACGACAGTGGTTATTTGTGTATTTCTCGGATTCTGTCCAAGGTAAAATAAACTTTATTATTTTGCCAAGATTGCAGAACATTTAGTATGAACCTGTGAGTAGCGCTCACAGTTCTTGGGATCCAGAGTCCATTATGTGTGCTTGACGTAGCTAACTAAGTCTATTCATCGAATTACTTTACAGAAGCACAATGAACGTATATTTATATGAAACCCGCATTATGGCGGTATGTTTCGGCACGGAAGATAATGCCTGTCTATGAAAATACACAGTTGTTCATCAATCATTATGAGGCCCGCCATTACGGCCTATATCTTTGAGCAGAAGAAGAAGTGTCTGGCGGGAGAAGCCAGATGAAGTCTTGACTTTATCAACAAGTTCACAGACTTCGATATTAAGCAACCATATTTGTCACAAGACTACCTGACGCGTTTAGTCAGGGGCTCTGAGCTACAGTATGAGAATATATATATTATCAAGCCTACGTTACTAGCATCATACATACGAGCTATGCAGGGTTGATTATGCTCGATGGTTATATGCATTACTACACATGAAATGTCCATGTTCCTTGTTCTACTGACTGTGTTGTCCGTCAACGTACTATTGCTGTAATAAATGTTGAAGAGAAAGTCATCTGCATTAACCAAATCTATGACTTAACGTGTGGTGGAGTGAGTTTGTGTGTTCCTAAATAAGAGCCTATACGACTTCGTGTTCTCGATCTGCTGTATACACACACCAGTACTCACTACAACACCTTATCCTTTGTTCTACACACCTGAGAAAACATGTATGCTGTTTGTGTGTGTGACTGCACTACATCCTTTCAGGGCCTCACGCTGGTGACCTAGATTCACGTCCATGTTACACTGTCCAGGTGATAAACGACACACCCACTCAGCGACACTTCAACACGGTACAAATACCAGAATTCACACGAGCAAACAGACTTTAACATCTGGTAATAAACAGTCGGCAAAACAGAGTGTTACATCAGGTGCCCAGTTGATGGGGCTATACTAATCTGTTTCTACAACGCAACACTAGACTGTTACAACTGACTGTTACATCTGGTGGACCAGATTCGTGGGTGTCTACATAACATTGTGGATTGACAGATACGCAGCGAACAGTGCTAAGCAGGTCAACGCTTTATAATGCTTCATGGACCACAGCTACTTAGGAGCTTCATTTACGCTGTACGTTGGAGATAAACAACTTTCTACATTTTGACAGTCGTCTATGGACATATATTGTCAAGTCACGTTGTTTACGTTAAAGCTCAGGAGGTCAAACTGTTGTTTACATACTACACTTTGTAGACCACTACCTATTGTCAAGTTACGGTGACATTCAACGGTGGATCGTCTTCCATTGTTGTTTACAGTTGTACCGCATTGTACTGCATCTTTGCGGGTGTTTGAGGATTGTGCTTAAGATAAGTGGCCCGTTTGTGTAGTAAACTGTACCTTTATTTTGTGTGCAACTGAGCCTTCCTCTACACACATTCTTTATTGTGTATTCACATATCACATGTTCTTTGTTTACATATTGTGTTAGTGTGTATGTTTTGCGGGTTGGTTGGGAAGGTGACTCCTTTAGAATATACCACGTGACAGAGGTTCTATTGAGAGCGTTTTCTGTAGGGACTGTGCATATTTCCCACAGCGGAAATTGCGAGCGACGTGTGTTGCTACTTTTCCTTTTTTTTCCCTAGTTGTGACGAGATGTGTTAGTGTCGTTTTCGTTATTTTTTCCATTTTTTGATTTTTGATTTGTTTTGTTTGTAATTGTCTGCCATCTTCCTTCCTTTCATTTATTTTTATACACCTTTTTGTTTATAACAGTGTTGTTATTTGTGTTGATTTTTTGCAGTTATCATTGTAATTTTTTTGCAACATTAGATTTAGTTAAGCTTTATTTATCATTTGACTTCTGCGAACGTTTTTGGTTGTTCTATATTCTTGTCTTTGTATTGTTATCGTATACATGTTTATCATACACAGTCTATATATATACTTGGTCATGAACTATTATTGTTAATATATATATATATATATATATATATATATATATATATAGATATATATATATATATATATATATATATATATATATACGTTGTATAATGGTTTTTTATGATGGTCTAAGGCAATAATCAGCAACTATGGGTATATTACCCCAGCGGGGATATTTTCGAGATTTTTGGGGTAAAGATCAATGGTAAAAAGTGTTAATATATTCATTAGACTAAGTAGGATTAGAATTACATTCTCTGGTTTTAGCCAGTTTGTTCTTGTGTATAAATAAAACGCCCTGGTTTCTCATTTTTCTTGTTCTCATAAATGAAGCACGTAGTTCCTGTAGGTCTCAGTAAATGGTAGAAGGGGAGGGGGAGGGGGGAAGAGGGAAGGTAAATAGCCTTACTAGGACAATAAGACAAGAAATAAAACCTACGCTGCGGCCACAAGGCATTCGTCAGGGACAGATAAATCAAAACAGAAAGGACAGAACGTGAGAATTAAGTAAAAAAAATACTAAAATAAATGCAAAACCTCCCATATTAGGATCATATGGCTGGATCTGTATATATATATATATATATATATATATATATATATATATATATATATATATATATATATATATATATATATATATATATATATATATATATATATATATATATATATATATATATATATATATATATATACATTCCCCCGTTTTATTTATATATTTTTTCTTTTTGTTTTACACATGTCCCTCACTCAGATTTCCAGTTTCTTTCCACTTCCGGTAGCAGAGGCAGCCATTTTGGTGAGGCATTTGATCCGAATTAGGGAGTTTTTGTTTTTAATTTGGTTCTCCATTTTTGTTTTGTTTTGCAGATGCGTGTATCTCTACTTCTGTTAAATTGGAGATTCCAGAAAAAGTGCTGTTTTATTAAACTTTTAAATAACTTCTTTAATGTGTGCACCATTTAACGCCTGCGTTTTGTCTTCATCTCTTTTTTTTAAAAATAAAATTTTATCTCGTTTTGGCGAGGAGCGCCGTGTAGATCCTAGATACAGAATCGGTCGGTTAAATTGGGTGCATGTCCAAAAAAAAAAAAAAAGACATTGTGATCCTTGTGACATGAAAATCGAGCACCTTAATCGATCCACTTTATTCTCATCGGCACCCCTCATTCTTTTCAATCTATCGCTCAACGTGGGTTTCCTACAGGCTTCTTAATTAGCTTTGCACAGGTTATCGCGCAAAAAGCTATGCCTTTCGCCATCTGTCTTGTTTCTAGTTTTGCCACGCCCGCCTGTCTTTTTTTAACCCCTATCAATATCAGTCATCCCGAGTTCTATGTCTTTCCTTCAAGAGTGGGCAGGCCAGCTGTCAGTTTACGTCACCACGTCAGCGCCTTGTTCCTGAAACACGGGGTGGGGGGGGGGGGGGCAACGGCTCTTGTAGTTCTAGAAGAGAGAAAGGGGGAGGTAAATAAATGCCAAAGGGCGTTAATCATTTTGCCGACGTCTATTCCTTTGTTCGTGTCCAGGAGACACAATTTGCCCACCGAGAGACGGGATCTAAAAGGCGCCCCTGGCTAACGAAATGAATCTGCTGTCGGCGAAAGCGTGAAAATAGACTTTCATTCAAAATTCGACCGCAGAAGTTCCCAATAAACGGGCAGAGGTGAAAAATCTAGCATGTAGCTAACGATTTTTATCCATTTAATATGTATAGAGATCTCTTAAAAATTCAGTTATCAGTCTGCCTCATGAATTGTTGATATCTGCTAGCTCGACATCTTGGAGTTTTTGTATAGAGAATTTCTTAGATTCGTGGAGAGTTCATTTTCCTGTGTAGCGGCAATAATAATATATATTAGAATTTTGAGTGATTTAATCGTTAAAGTTTCTTCAGTTTATTTCACTGGGATTTTGTGTTAAGTTGAATAACGTGTTAAATAAACTTATAGCTAAATTTTCTCCAGCCGTAAAGCAAATTAATTTCTTGTTATTCCCCAGTAAGAGAGGCGTAAATAATTATAAGACGCTAGGCGATTAATAATTGTCGAGATACCATTTATTTCTATTTTCATCATGTGTAAATTTTAAGTGACTAGTGTTCATATCTAGTGTTAAGAGCGATGAGATTAGCTAGACAATTGGGAGGTTTTATATTTAATTTAATAAGGCGTGTGTTAGGATAACGCGTGTGTTAGGTCAAAAATGTATACATATTATAGTATGATTACATGTTTTATCTATTTTCTACATATTGGCTGGTCATACTCTTGCGATCCAGCGGGTTTTTATGGCCTTATGTCTTACGGCATTGCGGTATTCTGTTCCTAAACATCCAGACATTGTTTGTGAAATCTGATTTTGTGACCCTGGGCGGTCCACATTCTCCCTCCATGAGAGTGGCTTAATAACCAGAACACTAAAATGTAAAATTTAAATAATAACTGGAACGGGACTATACCAGAAGATTTTTTTCCATCTAGATACATATAAATATTACGTGCCTGATGTGGCAGTACTTACAGCACTATTTTTTCTAAACAATTTGACAGTTAAGTTTTCTTACCACGGAATTATACCCGAGATAATTCACGGGTCATACTCGGCTAATTCCCTCCGAGAACAGCCTAGGAGTAACATTCTGTTTTGTACACATTCCATTACGACAGAGAGAGTCACAGCCATTGGAGGCTAGACCACACCGGAACAATATATTAACTTATAAATTTCCAGGACAGTGCCACCACGTAGAAAAAAACTTATTCGAAACTAATAACTGCAGTAAGAAGAGGAATATCCAGGAAAAAATAATCAACGCATCAATTCAGCGACTCCAGGAAAAATAGCAGACAGCATAACCGGAGAGTCTGGGGCTGAACTTGTCAAATAATATGACTATGAATAGTTCTAATACCTGCTTGATTAATTCCATGGAATGTATGCAGCGTCGACAGTTTGGTAAGCAAATCTGAAAGTGGGCCACTGTATGTGTGTAGTGAGTGAACTGAACGAAAGAACTTATTTCTTAAGTTACTACTAATATACCATCTTCTTTTATTTTTATCTCTCACTAATCTGAGTGTTCACGGGATAGGTTAAATTAAGGACTTAAACTTTACCCGTCCTGACTACTCCCTACGCCCATTGTTAATTATTTTGACCTAGTTGGGTAAATTACCTCTGTTGGGATCTTTCCTAGTTTCCTTATACAAGAGGGAGGGCCTATTAGATTTATAATTTCTTTTCTCTTATGTAACTAAAATTTATTGATGTAATACTTTTCTTGATGTTGTGATATTTCTAGTGAAAAATAAAGATAATAAACCTTAAGCTATAGTGTTGGTCAAATAATCCCTGCCCATATAAATATATGTTATCCATAGTTTGTTTTCACGTCTGTACGTATTTATGTCACAAAATTGTGTGTACGTGAGTGTGGTGTAACTTGTACTTTGTACAAGAAGAGAAAGTGCGTCTACTTTAAATAGAGTCGTAAAAGATATGCTGGATTAGGGCAATTACTCAATCCAAGACTGTTCTTTCTATTACACCAGTTCTCCTCGTGAAACAAGAACTATTTCTTACACCTGTGGTGAAGTGGGATGTTATAAATATTTATAGGGGACTTAGTGTACTGACTGAGATCAGCTGTGAAGGTATCTATATCTAATAAGAGTAGTGTATTATAGATAACCTTACTTGCTGCCACATATGTATACCTCAGTCAGAATTATTCTGGAATAGTGTGATGACTACGTTATTTGTCTAGGGTATGTGTATGATGAAGTGTAAGTCATAACAACAACAGACAGATAAACAATTTAATTTATTCCACCACACTTGACAACACTGTGACACTCACATACATAAAACACTCTACGAGGATATCTTAAAGGAGTCACTGATAACTTTTCAAATAACAATATGTATTCAGTGCTGTCATGAATGTATATGTGTCCTGATTCAAATAGTTTGTCTTTGTTGGAACTAGTATTGGAGATGTTCTCAGTTCCTGGCATTAAAACAATTAAATTCCCCTCTTAATTTTATTTTACAGTATCATTTTAAGATGGGGGTACATAATGTTGAGCTCCATGGCCACACTCTCTTATCTTTCGTGATGACTGCAGTAAAAGACTCCTCTGCTCGATTACTTTAATGAGTTCTGGAGCCACCCCACTGGTTGCTATATGGACCAAGGAGTATGCTGTCCGCCTCTGGCTTCAGCAAAGCTCTGACCAGGTGCTGCTCAATAACTTTAAGACCACGGTCCCTGAAAAAGAAGGTCTAGAAGGTTGTACACGTCAGAACTAATTTACACTCTATTTCTACATTGAGCACAATACATCACAAACATTGAGTTCAGAGCGTTAGGCCAACTGTCAGCTTCATCTGAAATACTTTATACCAGTATTTCCCTCCCTAATGGTTATCATTGAATATACATACCAAGCTTCGTCTGTTTAATTCAAATGTTATCTCAGTGTTAACATACGGCTGTGAGAGTTGGAAAATAAAAAAATCATTGGAGAACAAGCTGAATACATTCGAGAACAAATGTCTTAGAAAACTCATGAACATCAGTTGGAAAGAATTCAAGACTAATCGACAAATAAGAGAAGACTCTAGGCAGAAATATGTCTCCGACTATATAAGGAAAAGACGATGGTCATATATCGGTCATGTCCTACGAATGCAAAACAACAGAATACCACTACAGGCGCTCACTTGGGTTCCTGAGGGTAAGAGGAAAAAAGGAAGACCAAAAGAAACACTCAGAAGAACAATAATAAGAGAAGGAAGAACCTTGGGCCTAAAAATGTGCAAGAGCTAAGAGGAGTGGCGTCACAACGAACAACCTGGAGAGCACTGGTTTCTGCCTTATGCGCCGTGTTTGGCGCTTAAAGAATTTATTATTATTATATTAATGGTTACCACGCCTCTGAAATTCCAGCATTATTTCTGTCTAGTCAATAATCTAGGTGTCAGTGTACTGTTTGGCCATTCCATGCAGTTTTACTTTCCTCCGACACCTTCTGTTCAGGCTGGAGCTCTATAGGCTTTACATCATGTTCGCTACTGAACTACACATATATATACAGACATAAATTATCAATTTACATTCAATTTTCATTAAAAGATATTGAATATTTCAAGCTTACCACAATTCATGGAAATAATAAACAGTTTCGTTGACTGGCAATGAATATAGCACAACTCCGATCTGCCGATGTCCCAGGCTTTATTTTATAAAAAATATACACTGATGCTCTGACGCATTTTATAAAAAAAAATGCTGCTTCTTAGTAGGTTTATTACAAGATGTGGCAATGAACAGACGCTCTGAATTGAGTATATTCGCAGCTCTACCCAATCAAACCATGTCTACACATCTTTTAAAAAAAAAATACTCCTTTTCACGTTTCCCCTGACAACACAAGATAGTATTTATAGCCCGACCAATCGTGTTTAGTCTTATATTTGTTGCGCTCCAATCAAATAGGAGTTAACATGGTAGGCTATTTTTGTAACGTAATGTTTTTTCAAACACGTTATAAAAAATTTTATGAGCTGAAATGATTTCATGCTGTCAGGCACCCCCACTATTTTATTTTGGTTATAATTTGGTAATTCCTAGACTATTTGCGTAACGTTTTACATATTCTTTGTCAGCAAGCCCTAAGGAACCCAAATATACAAATTTAAAAGAGCTAAGTGGCTGCGTTCAAAATATGGGTTTTCCAAAGATAGTCGTATATTTGTTCTTTATTCCTTTTCGTTGTTTAGAACCGCCACCTGTCCTGCCTTTTCCACTGTTATGTCATACTAAAGTCAGGAGCTTAAATGTAAATCAGTAGAATTTCATATTTCCTACTAAGCATTTTTCATATTTTTAAACCTGATTCTTGTAGTAATAGTGTTTCTTTTTCACTGACTATATGAAAAAAAGTTATTGCTAGTGGCCTTACACGCGTGATGTACAGTCATTGTGACAGCACTGTTCTTTACCATTCTTCTTTCCTTTTATTAAATTTATTTGTTAGGCTTTGCATTTACCTTTTAATTTATATATGTGGATTAGAATATTTCATGACATCTCCCCTCTTAAAACAGACATTATATGTCAGTCCTTTATTCTATATACACATAGAGAAATTTATTATTATTTTTGGGGTTTACGGTGATTCTCATCACACGGATGGCGGCTTAAAAAAATCCGCTCCCAAATTTGTTTTTCCAGATATATACTCAATGCTAAAATTATATGGAGCCAAAAGTAAGGACCATCGGAGTAACCTAGAGTTCTCATGCCTAGCCTGGGCTAGAAACGATAAAGGTTTGTGATCCGTTTGCAACTTAAATGCCTTCCCATACAGATAAATATTGAATTTCTTTATTGCCCATATTACTGCAAGACATTCTTTTTCGCTAGTTGAGTAGTTGATTTCAGCTTTATTCAACTTTCTGCTAGCATATGCCACTGGGCTTAATTCCCCATCCAATGCATCTGATTTCTGTAGTAGAGTTGCACCTAACCCAATATTACTGGCATCCGTCCTTACTATGAATTCTTGACTTAAGTCAGGTAATTTCAAAATAGGTTTACTTGTGAGCTTTTCCTTCAATTCCTGGTAAGCCATTTCACATTGTGGTGTCCATGTAATGCGATCTGGATGTCCTTTACGTGTCAAATCAGTTAACGGTGCACATATGGAATTAAAGTTTTTGATATACTTCTGGTAGAAACCACATAATGAGACAAAGGATCTCACGTCCTTCTTGGTTTGTGGTCTCGGGGCTTTCTTTAGTTTCTCTAAATTCTTTGGGTCAGGGGTCATGTTTCCCTGATAAACTGTGTGTCCCAAAAATTCCAATTCTTTACATCCAACGCAACATTTGGTTGGTCGGGCTGTTAAATTTGCTTCCCCAAGTCGATCAAACAGCATATTCAGAGAGTCAATGTGTTCCTCAAATGTTTCTGTTGCTATAAGGATATCATCCATGAAATTTGTTATACATGGATTATTCAGAGGGTCCAATAATTTTCTCATCATTCTAGAGAAGACACTAGGCGCATTCTTCAATCCAAATGGCAATCTATTAAACTCATAGTGTCCTTCTGAGGTACTAAAAGCTAGGTATGGTCTAACCTCAGGCTTTACTGGAATCTGATAGTATCCTTTACTCAGATCCACTTTTGAGAAATATTTAGCTTTATTTAGTCTGGCAAACAGCTGATTTGTATCCGGCAATGGATCCACCTGTCCTTCTGTAATAGCATTCAGTCTCCTGTAATCTATACAGAGTCTATGTTCTCCAGAGGGCTTCCTTAAGAGTACAACACCGGAACTATACGAAGATTCACTGTGCGAAATAATTCCTTCCTTCAACAGATAGTCTATCTCTTCCTTCAAAGCTTTTCTCCTTAGCAAAACGGAATCGAATATGGTTTCATACAGACAGGTGTGGGGTCTATCAGTTTCATATCATATTCCAATAGGTTTGTATGCCCTGGTCGGTCTGTTAACACCTCTGCATGATTATTTAGAACCTGTTGCACTCTCTCTTTCTGAGTTTTCGTTAAATGTGTACTGATTTTCACCTGTGCTGCTGTCTCACAGGGGTGTAATGGATATTCAAATGATGAAAGTGGTTCCTTTTTCATCTCCATGGCGATGGACAAGGTCAACAAGTGTGTCTCTTCCTGATGTTCTCTTTCCAAATATTTCTTCAGGAGATTCACATGATAGATTTTTTTCTTTCCCCTTCTTATCTATCTTATAATTTGTTCTAGACACCTTCTCTAAAACTGTATATGGACCTTGCCATCCAATCTGTAACTTATTCTGACTCCCGGGCAAAAGAAGCAGTACTTTCTCTCCCACAGCCAAATTTCTGTCTTTCGCCTTCCTCTTATAATAGGCAGCATGTTTCTTCCTGGCTTGTTTCAAATTTTCATTGGCAAGTTTCCAGCCAGTTTTTAAACGAGTGGTCAGCTCATTCACATATTGGTATGAAGATGTAATGTTTTCCTCTGCCTTTTCATCAGTCCACGTTCTTAACAAAGCTTCGAGTGGACCTTTTATTGGCCTTCCAAACAATAATGTTGCCGGGGCCATACCGGTTGAACTATGGGGTACCTCCCGATAAGCAAAGAGGGCGGCGTGCAGGTACTGGTCCCATGTATCTGGTTTTTCGTGTGCCAACTTTCTCAGGATCGACATCAACGTGCCGTTAAATCTTTCCACTTGGCCGTTCCCTTGGGGATGGTACACACTACAATGGAAGTGTTTGGCCTGGAAGATCCTGAAAACTTCTTCAGTTAGTTTCCCCTTGAACTGAGAGCCATTATCAGTCAAGATTTGATTGGGAAAGCCTAACCTTGTGAAAATTGTGAGCAATGCCTCTGCCACATGTTTAGAATCAATCGATGACAGGGCTACTGCCTCTCCCCACATAGAACAAGTGTCCACCAGAGTCAGAATGTAGCTGTTCCTTCTCTTGGTTCGGGTGAGAGGTCCCACAAGATCCACGGCAACTCTCTCAAAGGGTGTTCCCACTATGGGCATTTCCCCCAGAGTTGCTGGTGCAGTCCAATGTTTAGGTGCTACTCGTTGGCACTCTGGACAGGATTTTACCTATCGTTTGATATCTTCAGTTATTCCTGGCCAGAAATAGTGACAAGCTATTCGCTGTCCTGTTGCGCTGATTCCCATATGACCACTGAAGGGAATCGCATGCCCTAGTTCCAACACTTTAGTCCTATATGAAGTGGGAAGGACCAGCTGTCCGTGACCATTGGATTCAGATCCAGCCTTCCTATATATCAGTTTGTTCTTCATATAAAACTCTCCCTTGCCTGGAGGTGTATGAGATTTGGGCAACTTTTTGAAACATGGCTTGAGTGTTTTGTCCTCAGCCTGTGCCTTCCTCATCTCATCTGGATGAGTATTTATTGGATTATCCTCCTCCTTTTTAGACTGTGATCTGGTCTGCACTGTTGCCAATATCACAGGTCTCTTGGGATTCCCCAAGAAGACATATCTACACCCCAATATCAGAGGGTAGATTGGCTCATTTATCACTGCTGCTTTTATGATTCCTTCCACATATCGCGTTTTCACTTTTATTCGGGCGACGGGAAGTGTCATGGTAGCTACATCCTTGGTTGCAGTTTGAATCTCCACTGTTTCTGTGGTGTATTGATCGGCCTGCACCAGGTGAGAACTCACAACGGAATCGTAATCTAAACCGGTATCATATAAACACCTTATAGTGACACAATTACAGATGACATCTTCACACACTGGGGGGTGGTATGGTTCCTGTAGTTCTTCAGGTTTGACCTTCTTTTCCTTTTTTCCCCGATGTCATAGCAGCACAATGAGGAGGTTTCCTTCTACAATGGTCAGTGTCATGATTGTTCATCTTACAATTTTTACACCACCTTTTTCCTTGGTTGAAAGATTTTCTTTCATCATATTTCCTTTCATCGAATTGTGGGGTTTTATTTTTATTTTCATACCGTGGCCTATCAAACTGGTGCTTACCTTTGTTTTGATCCCTAGGATCAAATTTATTAAAGTTCTGTGGTGCCCTAAAGTTATCCACTTGTTTCTTTTTTTATTACCTGTTACCTCTGCTTGAGCTGCTTGATACCTTTCAGCAACATTTAGCAACTCACCCAGCCTCTCTGCACCTTGTTCCATGAGAAACTTTCTCAGGTCTGGAGCCATGGACTCTCTTAATTGCTCTATAAGGACCATTTCCTTAAGATCTTGGGTTTTCCCCAGAGAAGTCCATTTCTCCAAGTATGTCTCTATTCGTGCAGAGAACTGGTGATAGGTTTCACCTGACAGTAGTTTAGCATTCCTAAATTTTTTTCCTATAAAATTCTGCATTCTTTTCATATCTTAACAAAAGAGCCTGCTTTAGCATGTCATAATTTTCCTGATCACTTCTGCTCATTTTTGCAAAAACTTCATAAGCTGCCCCACGAAGTCCCTGAGATAACTTTAAGCTCCACCTTTCTCTCTCTAACCCATATGTGGTAGCTAATAGTTCATACCTATTTAGATAGCTCTCTATATCATCGTCTTTCTCAACAAAATGATCTAAATGAAAATTCATAGCTGAGGTTGAGGCTCCCTGGCTAGCAGTGGCATCAGAGGCAAAGGGACTGGCACCATTTTCAGGAGCATGGCCTTGAAACTCAAACTCCCTTAGTCGTAACTCATGTTCCCTTTGTAATCTCTTCTCCTCCTTTTCTGCTTCCCTCTCTGCAGCCAATCTTTTGTCTTCTCTTTCTGCCTCCAATTTCTTAGCCTCTTT
The DNA here is from genome assembly GCA_024509875.1 of Oreohelix idahoensis. Lineage (NCBI taxonomy): Eukaryota > Metazoa > Mollusca > Gastropoda > Stylommatophora > Oreohelicidae > Oreohelix > Oreohelix idahoensis. The sequence continues at coordinate 161,650 of JAMPIV010009206.1, read as the reverse complement.
GTCAGCCTCAATCTGCAACCTCTTAGCCTCAGCCTCAATCTGCAACCTCTTAATCTCTTTTTCAGCCTCTAACTTTCTTTCGGCCTCTTTTTCTAATCTTCTTTCTTCCCGTTCAATATATTTGTCACATTCAGCAGTGACATAAGAAATCATAATTTGCCCGTCCATTCCTAACTCTTTCGCAGTCTGTACAGCAGCAGATCGAAATTTTGCCAGGTCGGCCATTGTCTAACAGATAAATGTCTAAAATATGTAACTAAACAATTTTATCTATGACTAACTAACTTAGGACAACACAGGCACTGTGAGCTCAACCTTATTTATTTTCACCCAAGGATACCTTTTAATTCTTATTATTCCCTGAAGTGAATTACCCCCAATATTTGTAGTAGGGAAAGATTCAAAATCCCGAGAGCGAGACCCCAATATATGTGGTGAAGTGGGATGTTATAAATATTTATAGGGGACTTAGTGTACTGACTGAGATCAGCTGTGAAGGTATCTATATCTAATAAGAGTAGTGTATTATAGATAACCTTACTTGCTGCCACATATGTATACCTCAGTCAGAATTATTCTGGAATAGTGTGATGACTACGTTATTTGTCTAGGGTATGTGTATGATGAAGTGTAAGTCATAACAACAACAGACAGATAAACAATTTAATTTATTCCACCACACTTGACAACACTGTGACACTCACATACATAAAACACTCTACGAGGATATCTTAAAGGAGTCACTGATAACTTTTCAAATAACAATATGTATTCAGTGCTGTCATGAATGTATATGTGTCCTGATTCAAATACAAAGGGAACCAGGAATCACAATCAATTGTAATTACAAGTTATATGTACAGAATTTATTAATATGAATCTTGTAGTGACATATATTATTAATAGTATCCTATGTGTGTCAGTTGTGTAGTAGTAATATGAGGTAATACTGGTTTTGTTTTGTTCAAGCTCTGTTGGTATTTGTCATCATGACTTCAATAGTTTGTCTTTGTTGGAACTAGTATTGGAGATGTTCTCAGTTCCTGGCATTAAAACAATTAAATTCCCCTCTTAATTTTATTTTACAGTGTCATTTTAAGATGGGGGTACATAATGTTGAGCTCCATAGCCACACTCTCTTATCTTTCGTGATGACTGCAGTAAAAGACTCCTCTGCTCGATTACTTTAATGAGTTCTGGAGCCACCCCACTGGTTGCTATATGGACCAAGGAGTATGCTGTCCGCCTCTGGCCTCAGCAAAGCTCTGACCAGGTGCTGCTCAATAACTTTAAGACCACGGTCCCACAATTCATAGAAATAATAAACAGTTTCGTTGACTGGCAATGAATATAGCACAACTCCGATCTGCCGATGTCCCAGGCTTTATTTTATAAAAAATATACACTGGTGCTCAACGCACTGCTTCTTAGTAGGTTTATTACAAGATGTGGCAATGAACAGACGCTCTGAATTGAGTATATTCGCAGCTCTACCCAATCAAACCATGTCTACACATCTTTTCAAAAAAAAATACTCCTTTTCACGTTTCCCCTGACAACACAAGATAGTATTTATAGCCTGACCAATCGTGTTTAGTCTTACATTTGTGGCGCTCCAATCAAATAGGAGTTAACATGGTAGGCTATTTCTGTAACGTAATGTTTTTTCAAACACGTTATAAAAAAATTTTATGAGCAGAAATGATTTCATGCTGTCAGGCACCCCCACTATTTTATTTTTGTTATAATTTGGTAATTCCTAGACTATTTGCGTAACGTTTTACATATTCTTTGTCAGCAAACCCTAAGGAACCCAAATATACAAATTTAAAAGAGCTAAGTGGCTGCGTTCAAAATATGTGTTTTCCAAAGATAGTCGTATATTTGTTCTTTATTCCTTTTCGTTGTTTAGAACCGCCACCTGTCCTGCCTTTTCCACTGTTATGTCATACTAAAGTCAGGAGCTTAGATGTAAATCAGTAGAATTTCATATTTCCTACTAAGCATTTTTCATATTTTTAAACCTGATTCTTGTAGTAATAGTGTTTCTTTTTCACTGACTATATGAAAAAAAGTTATTGCTAGTGGCCTTACACGCGTGATGGCAGCAATTGTATATCGCGCGACGCGTGTTTAGTATTGCATGCTTCCTGCCTTCATTCGCCCCTCTCTCTCTCTCCTGCTTTATCTGTCTTTTAGTTACGCCGTGTATAAAATGGAATGAATGAAATATTAAATTTAGGTCATTGATCAGCTTGCGTATCTCAAGGTTTTTCAAAGAAATACAGTACACGTTTCATTGAAGAAAGCGGGTAATAATACAGTAGGCTTTTACTATCAACGTGAAAGCGTTACAATTTGCAAACGAAGTAGAAAACAAGGGGGATTTCGAGTACAGTCATTGTGACAGCACTGTTCTTTACCATTCTTCTTTCCTTTTATTAAATTTATTTGTTAGGCTTTGCATTTACCTTTTAATTTATATATGTGGATTAGAATATTTCATGACAACACCTTCCTCTCACATAGTATTACTATCACCTCTGCTAGTAAGGGACCATCAATATCTCAGTCCTATCTTCTAAAAATTTACGACAATCCTGTTTACTGCGTATTTTGTGTTCTTTATCTCTTGTTTCACTGACATTTATCTAATTGTTTACCATCCCTTACACTTTCGTGATCCTTAATACTATTTTGATCCTTCTTTTCTGCGTCTGTGCCCATTTTTGACAATTCGTAACTTTTTCCTTGTCTTTTTATTTGTTCTCCATGTTTCAGAGCAATACAATAAGACTGCCTTGTCACTTGTTTCGAAGATTCTTTTTTTTTCTATGTTTCTTTCCATGTGTTTCCGAATTCAGTGAAAGCTGTTCTTGTCTTTTTTTTTTTTTTTGAATCCTTATTTTGCTATTACTGTCCGTTACTCCACCTTTACACATGTTGCTGCCAGATATAAATACCAGATCACATCGTGTTTGCGTAATTTCCCAAGTGTAGTTTTGTTATCACTTGCTGCATACAATCTGATGATCATTATTATCACTTGCTGCATACAATCTGATGATCATTATTATCACTTGCTGCATACAATCTGATGATCATTATTATCACTTGCTGCATACAATCTGATGATCATTATTGTCACTTGCTGCATACAATCTGATGATCATTATTATCACTTGCTGCATACAATCTGATGATCATTATTATCATTTGCTGCATACAATCTGATGATCATTATTGTCACGGGTTGTCTCCCTTTTTCTGCAGTGATGGTCCAACAATGGCCAAAATTTAGTGTATAAACTGGGGGACTTTAAAGGTATCTACATTCGCTCAAGATTACTCTTGGCAGAGTTGTAAATAGAAGGATGGTGCTTCTATTTTAGAGATTCTTCATAGGATGTTTCAGAAATCAAGCACAACGCTATATATGTCAATGCTATTGCGAACTTTGCATCTGCCCACGCCACTACTATCAAGATGAAGATATATTAGTTCGTACTGAGCCCCCAGCTGAATTATTCAGTAAAATATTCCTTAAGTAGCTCTGTTGTATGTATATTTAAAATAACTGATTCATACGTGTGCACTTCTCTGTTTAATAATTAAATCAATTATTGATTTGTAAATATATATATATAACAAATTTAACAATCAGTTATTCTTTAACATGGGTAAATAAAAAAGTGAAGTAATTAAAAGGGAAGTTGATTTTGGGGGTGAGAATTATTTGTTTTGGCCTGATTAAAATCCCTTATCTGGCCAGATGTTGATTGGTTTGCTCGGGGAAAAATGTGGCTGGACAGCGGAAAACGACTTTTGTCTGGTTTACTATGTTGAAATATACGAGTACATACATACTTATTACACTGATGTCATCACCATCCACTCCCTGCTCCACTTGGAGCCTGGGGCTACCTTTGCTTTTGGGTTCCCTGTGAGAGAACCGGCCTGAAGCAGTCACCAGCGCTTGCTGTGGTAGTTCATGACTATCATTTTCATGTGCTGAGGTTGCTTGCTGTCGTGGGGTAGATTTTGAGGAGAAGGACAGCTTGGATGGAATGGAAGAATAAAGATAATAATGTCTTATTGATAGTTTACGAGTTCGTAATGGGACCTGCCTCTCCTCGGGAATTAGTGTACTAGAAATTTACTTAACTCTTTCAGTCCCAAGCAAAAAAGTGGGTTTGGCCCAAACAAAAATGGCCATGCCAGTATGTTTTTATTGTTTTTGTTTGGAAATAATTTTTTAAAATGTTCATATTCATAAATAACAAAAGTACAAAATGGAGGGCTATACTTTAAGAAAAAAGCGTTTTTGAGTTGTCAAAATTAGAAAAGAGCCATAGAAAGGATCAAGAGATACGAAAACCAGTATACTGTTGATTGGGTCAAATGGGTCTAGCGGGAAGTACAGTATACTGGCTGTTGGGACTTAAAGAGTTAAAAGAGAATTCTGGTGAAACTAAACAGGATATTCTCTAGGCGATAAATTCTTTATCCGAAATCCTACAAAGGAATATGTATAGTACATATAGTCAGAAAAGAGATTTGGTGCCCAGCCACATTAAAAATATCCCGACCCAATAGTGTTTATTAATTATGGCTCTGCCCCCAGGTGTAGATTTTAATTACTAAAAACTAGGAATCCAATTAAAAATTAAAAGAAAAATAACAACAGACTCTGTTATGTAAAGTTTAGAAAAATGAAGATAGATTCTCACATATATTCAAATGTACAACTATAAGCTATGTTCACTAATTTATGAATGGTTCTGAACAATGTCAGAATGAATTTTTCATCCTAAGACAATTAGACTATTCTGTAGTGGTTTTGCTTGCAATTTAAACTACTCATCTCAGATGATGTTGAATTTATGTTGTCTAGTTGCCAGGGGGGTTCAGTCTTTCTCAGCACTCCAGGTCCAGTATGTCAAGTTCTATTTAGGGTTTCAGAGGATGGCAGATTGCTTCCTCTGTCTTGACACAGGGCTCATCACCAACTGGGATGGAGTATGTCTGCCATCGAGAACACTGCATATGGTTAGATTTCCTAGTAGGACTGGATTGACAAACAATTGAAGCTCCATTAGTAGTCTTGCCAGAGAAGTCATTTCCCATATCTGCTGGACGCTAATCGTCCATCAGAAATCTAACGAACATTCATAGTTAACATCAATAACAAGGTGCTATCTATTATCTATGAAATACTATAGCATAACTGACGTTATAAGCATACAGCTTGTCTACCGCAGTGATTTTCAACATATGAGCTGTTAGCTTCACCAACTGTGAAGTTTGGGGCTGTGGTCATCAAGAGTTTGAGAACCACTGGTCTACCTTGTGCCCATGGAGCAGTCAAATCAATTTGGGGTCATTGGTACAAATGGTTTGAGAACCACTGGGTTGTAGTCTCCCATGCTGCCATAAAATATGTTGGGGTGTATTTGCTGCCAAGGCCTGAGAACCACTGTATTACATTTTTGCTACTTGAGCTTAAAGCTATTAAGGTGTTTTCCTGGTCTCAGCCTTGAGAACCATTGGGTCACAGTCAGTTAAATTTTTCATTCATAAAAATGGCTACAGTGCTGTTGCCCATTGTTACATAGTTCTATGTTTATGTTATAAGCATTCATAGACCTTGATAATACCATCATAACACAGGATACATGCACATAAACACATTAAAACATAATAAGGATATTTTCAGAAATCAGTTCAGGATTAAAATATGACAAGGATAATCATGGCTGAAATTATACAGTAGAATTAGTAGAAATCATTCAGTATAAAACATGACAAGGGTAGTTCATAGATGAAACCTTCAGTATACATAATGCCGTTGTCCCCTGTACAAAATCAAGGACATTAATTGCTGTCACAGTGAAGACGAAAGTACATTTAGAACTTTGTCTAACAAAAGATACTGAAATAATATGCTGTAGATAAACGTATGATTATTATTCACGTATTCAAATAAACAATATTAGAGCACTTACTGCGCTCAACTAACCACTGCTGTTTAAAACTGGACAGTTCCCCTCTGTAATTGCCTTGACAGGACCATCTTGTCCAGGCCGGTCTGCCGGCTAGCGAGAGAATCCGCTTCGAGAATCGCGCCTAAATTTCCTGTTCTGTTTGGTGGGGTTAATCTGCCTACGTAAGGGGTGGTGGACCTGAACTAATGTTGACATTTCGTTCCATCCCCAACCACACGCACACTCTGGCCGGTACTTGGCATTCTGATACCAGGCGATAAAGGAACTCCGTGCTGGTTGCTGAGGTCAAAAGTCACATAACACTACGACTGCCTTACCAGTTTGCTGAAAGTGTAATTATTCCCAGGGGAAACCCATGTTACTAAACCACGGTCAAAAGTTCATGGCGAGGAGTCGAAAGACTTTTTGCCAGTAAAACATAGAACAAAGAGAAAGGAATTTCATTCAGAAAAAATGGGAGATCTGATTTTTAGACGAGTGGTGGATTTTCAAGAGGAAAGAGAACTGGTATGATAAAAGATTGACGGAGAGAAAAGAAGGCGATCTTTACTTCCTCACACTTGCCTCGTATGAACTTGTACCACCACCAGCGGTCTAAACACATCAAATGTAAAATATAAAATGTATTTTACAACTCACACCGTATCGGGTTATTCTCAGAAGTCTAGTACAGGAAGAGTTCCGAATAATGTCGGGCTACAGGTTTTGGGGCCGTCTTACAGGTAGTTGAGTATTTCTTTTTTTATAATCCCACTCTTATTCTGTTACAGGTTCCGAGGAATTTATGGTTTCCAGTATTATGAAGTCGAGTATTTTTTTTTTTTTTTTGCTGATTAATTTCAGTAAATCCTCAATAATTGGTCCAATACTCGCCTTGAAATTCAATATTACTTAGGTCCTGTCTAGTCTGAAAGTATCGTCTTGACTTAATGGAACACAGTGCTGGAGTCTGAAGATGTGCTACATTATATGGGTCTTTTCACCCACGCTCTGTAAGCTTTGTATGCGGTGAATGTCGCCAATAAACCGTCGTCTATTTTAATATATCTTGGCTGGGCCAAGCACAATTAACCGGTTGACTTTAGTATATATATATATATATATATATATATATATATATATATATATATATATATATATATATATATATATATATATATATATGTCAACTCCTAATTTATGTTGTGGATTTAATACTGACGCTAATTTAATACTTGGCTCATTATCTAAGGATACGACCACAACATGAAATGGTTGACACAGAAGGATAACACTTTCTATAGGAATTCCCTTTTTAATCAAACACTACACACAGTATAGCCACACACGGCTGAAAAACAGTATGGAATACAAACTTAGTACTGAACAATCGCTCACTATGGCGAACTGGAAACTACACAATGGAAAAACCAATCCACTGGCAAATTATACCCGATGGCCTGACAATAATATCACTGGACACTAAACCACTCCAAAGTATAATTATGTCCCACAGAATAAATCATCATCGACCATATTCCACACTCCAAGAAAAGGGAACCACCAAAATGTCCGTCACTCTCGGACAAAGGCCCAGCGTCAAATGCCTCTTCCGCGCCTTTCTTTTACCCCCCTTCCGGTGTCGCCCGACTAACCGGTTTTTCCAAAACGTTATCAGCGTTGCCAAAACTCGCTGATAACGATGTCACCAATCTATTTTTCTACCACCAGAAAATATGCCGTGACATCCACCCCTTCCCCCCCCCCCCTTCTTAAGAAAGAAAACGTAGTTTTCTTCCATCGGAGGAGTCCTCGCCCGACCCCGTACGGAGTTGGGACGAATCTATGCCATGCCAGCATCTCCTCATCTGTCTAGAGAGTGCAATGGTTCTCCACCCCCATTGTCGTTCATGCCTACTCAACCTACCCACCAAACACAAAATGAGCATGAAATAAGCCACCCCAGTTAATGGTAATCGAGAAAAATAACGACTGTCCAACACTGGTATATCAAAACACAATCATTTGTACCTGCTACAGATATACATTATATTCGCTTCTAGTGCAGGTTGCCTTTATGGCATTGTCGTGAAACATTCTAAATCCACATATATAAATTAAAATGTAAATGTAAAGCCTAACACATAAATTCAATAAAAGGGAAAGAAGAATGGTAAAGAACAGTGCTGTCACAATGACTGTACTCTAGATCCCCCCTTTTTTTTTCTACTTCGTCTGAAAATTGTAACGCTTTCACGTTTGATAGTAAAGCCTATAGCAGCATACACGCCTTTCTAACAATAAAACGTGTACTGTATTTCTTAGAAAACCTTGAGATACGCAAGCTGATTAATGACCTAGATTAATACTAGCATTAATTTCATTTTATACACTGCGTAATGAAAAGACAGATGAACTTAGGGTAGAGAGAGAGAGGGCTGAACGGAGGAACGTATGCAACACTAACACGCGTCTCGCGATATAAAATTAATGCCACCCCAAGCGTAAGGCATGAAGCACTAACTTTTTTTCAAATAGACAGTGATAAAAAACACTACCAATACGAGGGTTAGGTTTAAAAACCTGTTTAATGCTTATTAGTAAACATGACATTATACTGTTTTATGTCTGAAAGCCTGACAGTACCGAGACACCACATCGTATCGAAGTGAACGGGAGGTAGAAGAAAATGCATATTTTGAACGCAGCCACTTAGCTCCATTAAATTTATATATTTGGGTTCCTTAGGACTTGCTGACAAAGAATATGTTAAGTGTTACGCAAATAGTCTAGGAATTAACAAATTATAGCCAAAAGAAAATAGTGAGGGTGTCTGACAGCACCAAATCATAATCGCACAGTGGCATGTTTTGAAACCACCATTTTACGGGAAATAGGCCAACATGTTAAATCCGATTTGATTGGCGGGAAGTATATGTAAGACGAAACACGATTAGTCGGACTGCAAATACTAATTTTGGTTATTAGGGGAAACGTAAGAAGGGTAAATTTTTTTAAAAGCTTGCGTAAACATGGTCCTATTGGCTAGACCCGCTGATATAGTCAATTAGGAGCGTCTGTTCAGTGCCACATTTTAGAATAAACTTACTAAGAAACAGTGCGTTGAGATCCAGCTCATATTTTTCTAAATAAAAGCCTGGGACAGAGGCAGATCGGAATTTGTGCCATAATTCATCGCCAGTCAACGTATTTGTTTATTGTTTCCATGGGTTGTGGTAAGATTGACATGTTTGATATCTTTTTGATGAAGGTTGAATGTGAATTGATAATTTGTGTCTGTATATGTGTGTGGTTCAGTAGCAAACAAGAGGCAAGGCCTAGATATTACTCCAACCTGAACAAAACTTGTTGGAGAGAAGTATATCTGCATGGGACCGCCAAATAGTACACTGACACCTATCTTATTGACTAGAAGGAACTAATGCTGGAATTGCAGGGGCGTGGTGGCCATTGGGGAGAAGAATACTGGTGTAAATTGTTTCAGATGAAGCTAGCAGTTGGCCTACCGTTCTGAACTCAGTGTTTGTTATGTATTGTGTTCAGTGTGGAAATAGATTATAAATTAGTTCTGAAGTAGGAGGTACGGCCTTCTTGTTTCAGGGACCGTGGTCCTAAGTTATTGAAGCAGTACCTGGTCTGAGTTTTGCTGAATCCAGAGGCTGGTAGCTTACTCCTTGGTCAAGATAGCGACCAGTGTTGGTTCTCAAGTATACGGTGAAGCAAGCGAGCAGAGGAGACGGTTTCCTGCCGCCCTCACAGAAGATAAGATTCTGTGGCCAGAGCAGCTCAATCCTATGTGCCCCCCCCCTCTAAAATTGACAGTATATTAATTAAAGAGGGACAATAAATTGTTTCAAATGACAGGAACTGTGAACTTTTCCCAATACGATTTCCAGCATAAGCAAACACTTGAAATCATGATGACAAACAACAACCTAGCTTGAAAAAGCCAGTATTACCTCATAGTACTACTTCACAACTTACACACATAGAATAATAATAATAAAATATGTCAATACAAAGATCATATCGATAAATTGTGTACATACAACTTGTAATTACATTTGATTGTGATTCCTGGTTCACTGTGTAGTTGAATCAGGATATCTATTATTGAAAGGAATTAATACATATATTTTTAAACTTTAACACTTGACTCATTTAAGATAGTCTTATAGAGTGTTATATGTGTGTGAGTGTCACAGTGTTGTAAAGTGTTGTGGAATAAATTAAATTGTTTATCTGTCTGTTGTTGTTGTGACTTTCACTTCATCATTATCATAACCCTAGACATTCAACGTAGTCATCACAATATTCCAGAATAATTCTGACTGAGGTATAAATGTGGTAGCAAGTAAGGTCATCTGTAATACACCACACTTATTAGATACAGATACCTTCACAGCTGATCTCAGTCATTACACTAAGTCCCCTATAACTATTTATATCATCCCACTTTACCACATATATTGGGGTCTCGCTCCCGGGATATTGAACTTTCTCCTATTATATATATTGGGAATAATAAAAATTTAAAAGGTATCCTTGGGTGAAAATAAATAAGGTTGAGCTCTCAGTGCCTGTGGTTGTCCTTAGATATTTAGTAGAGATAAAATTGTTTGGTTAAATATTTTATACATTTACCTGTTAGAAAATGGCGGACCTGGCCAAATTTTGATATGCTGCTGTGCAGACTGCAAAAGAGTTAGGAATGGAGGGATAAGTTATGATTGCTTATGTCACTACTGAATGTGACAAATTTATTGAACGCGAAGAAAGAAGATTAGAAAAAGAGGCTGAAAGAAGGTTAGAGGCTGAAAAAGAAATTAAGAGGCTGCAGATTGAGGCTGACAAAGAGGCTAGAGCATTGGAGGCGGATCGTTAGGCGGAAATAAAGAGGCTCCAGTTGGAAGAGAAAAAGGCTGAAAGGGAAGCAGAAGAAAAAAGATTGACTGCCGAAAGGGAAGACAAGCGATTGGCTGCAGAGAGGGAAGCAGAAAAGGAGGAGAAGAGATTACAAAGGGAACATGAGTTACGACTAAGGGAGTTTGAGTTTCAAGGCCATGCTCCTGAAAATGGTGCCAGTCCCTTTACCTCCGATGCTACTGCTAGTCAGGGAGCCTCAACCTCAGCTATGAACTTTCATTTAGATCATTTTGTTGAGAAAGACGATGATATCGAGAGCTATCTAAATAGATATGAACTATTAGCTACCACGTATGGGTTAGAGAGAGAAAGGTGGAGCTTAAAGTTATCTCAAGGACTTCGTGGTGCAGCTTATGAAGTTTTTGCCAAAATGAGCAGAAATGATCAAGAAAATTATGACATGCTAAAGCAGGCTCTTTTGTTAAGATATGAAAAGAATGGTGAATTTTATAGAAAAAAATTTAGGAATGCTAAACTACTGTCAGGTGAAACCTATCACCAGTTCTCTGCACGGTTAGAGACATACTTGGAGAAATGGACTTCTCTAGGGAAAACCCAAGATCTTAAGGAAATGATCCTTATAGAACAATTAAGAGAGTCCATGGCTCCAGACCTGAGAAAGTTTCTCATGGAACAAGGTGCAGAGAGACTGGGTGAGCTACTAAATGTCGCTGAAAGGTATCAAGCAGCTCAGACAGAGGTACCAAGTAACAAAAAGAAACAGGTAGATAATTTTAGGGCACCACAGAACTTTAATAAATTTGATCCTAGAGATCAGAACAAAGGTAAGCACCAGTTTGATAGGCCACGGTATGACAATAAAAATAAAACCCCACAATTCGATGAAAGGAAATATGATGAAAGAAAATCTTTCAACCAAGGAAAGAGATGGTGTAAAAATTGTAAGATGGACAATCATGATACTGACCGTTGTAGAAGGAAACCTGTGTATATGGCCACCCTTCAGGTCAGGTCGACCTCAAGACAGGAGGAGGATATCCTGATAGATACCACTCCAGATGAGATGAGGAAGGCACAGGCTGGGGATAAGACCCTCAAGCCTTGTTTCAGAAAATTGTCAACTTGTCATACAACTCCAGGCAAGGGAGATTTTTACATGAAAAACAAGTTGATGTATAGGAAGGCCGGAACTAGATCCAATGGTCACGGACAGTTGGTTCTTCCAAAGACATATAGGGCAGAATTAATAAGGAGCTTACATGTGAAAAAAGATGGGGACCATGAGAAAATAGGTACCATCATCCAAAAGGTGGCTCACAATTATTATTGGCCCAAGGCAAGGTGGGACATTGAAAATTTTGTAGAGAGGTGTAGCATAGCACATGAGGGAACACCCACAAGTGGGAACATTGATCAGGACCTGGACACGCCACGGGGCAAACGTAGGCCTGACAATAGAAAGAATAATAAAGTGGACCAAGTGGAATGGGAAGCCCCTTTTCACGGACAAGCTTTAATTAACTGTTTTACAATGGCCACTATGCAGAGAGTGCAAAAAGATGTCTTACCCCAGGATAAGCCGAAAATCCCTCAATCGGACTTATGTAAACTGGAGGAAGAGGATGTAGAGAGGAAATCTCTCATCAAGAATTCTAAGTGGGGAGAAAGCCCCAAGAAAAGAATTGGTAGCGGTCGTTTTGTGCATGATAATTCTGGGAAGAAAAATCATCACTATAGAGCTTCGAGTGGAAGAGACCATACCGGTGCATGGACAAATAGGTCCACAAAATTAAAGGTCCATATGAAGCGCTGTTAAGAACGTGGACTGATGAAAAGGCAGAGGAAAATATTACATCCTCCTACCAATATGTGAATGAGCTGACCACTCGTTTAAAAACTGGCTGGAAACTTGCCAATGAAAATTTGAGACAAACCAGGAAAAAACATGCTGCCTATTACAACAGGAAAGCTAAAGACAGAGATTTGGCTGTGGGAGAGAAGGTACTGCTTCTTCTACCCGGTAGTCAAAATAAGTTACAAATTGGATGGCAAGGTCCATATACAGTTCTAGAGAAGGTGTCTAGAACCAATTATAAGATAGATAAGAAAGGGAAAGAAAAAATCTATCATGTGAATCTCCTGAAGAAATATTTGGAAAGAGAAAATCAGGAAGAGACACACTTGTTGACCTTGTCCATTGCAATGGAGATGAAAAAGGAACCACTTTCATCATTTGAATATCCATTACACCCCTGTGAGACAGCGGCACAGGTGAAAATCAGTACACATTTAACGAAAAATCAGAAAGAGAGAGTGAAACAGGTTCTAGCTAATCATACAGAGGTGTTAACAGACCGACCGGGGCATACAAACTTATTGGAATATGATATGAAACTGATAGACCCCACACCTGTCTGTATGAAACCCTATTCGATTCCTTTTGCTAAGGAGAAAGCTTTGAAGGAAGAGATAGACTATTTGTTGAAGGAAGGAATTATTTCACACAGTGAATCTTCGTATAGTTCCAGTGTGGTGCTCTTAAGGAAACCCTCTGGAGAACATAGACTCTGTATAGATTACAGGAGACTGAATGCTATCACAGAAGGTCAGGTGGATCCATTGCCGGATACAAATCAGTTGTTTGCCAGGCTAAATAAAGCTAAATATTTCTCAAAAGTGGATCTGAGTAAAGGATACTATCAGATTCCAGTAAAGCCTGAGGTTAGACCGTACCTAGCTTTTAGTACCTCAGAGGGACACTATGAGTTTAACAGATTGCCATTTGGATTGAAGAATGCGCCTAGTGTCTTTTCTAGAATGATGAGAAAATAATTGGATCCACTCCACAACTCAGATATCACCATATAGATCAACTCCTCATAACGTACAATTTGAGGAACATCTAATCTTCTCTGGACGTGTCGTTGAGCAGACTCAGAAAAAAAAATGGTGAATATTGATCGCTAAGCAGTAGTAAGACAAGCCGTAACCCTTGCAGCTGTACAGTAACATATCTGAAATGGATTCTTGGATTGCAGAGGTCTGGGGCAGATTTCTTGAGTCGTGCCTACTTTGAATTGACCCACCTGCATTAATCCATGATAAAAATAAAATTAGCGAACCGGTGATGCGGATTTTCTAAGCCGCCATCCGTGTGATGAGAATCACCGTAAGCCCCAGAAATAATAATAAATTTCTCTATGTGTATATAGAATTATAGACTGACATATAACGTCTGTTTTAAGAGGGGAGAATTTGTCGTGAAACATTCTAAATCCACATATATAAATTAAAAGGTAAATGTAAAGCCTAACACATAAATTCAATAAAAGGGAAAGAAGAATGGTAAAGAACAGTGCTGTCACAATGACTGTACTCTAGATCCCCCCCCCCCCTTTTTTTTCTACTTTGTCTGAAAATTGTAACGCTTTCACGTTTGATAGTAAAGCCTATAGCAGCATACACGCCTTTCTAACAATAAAACGTGTACTGTATTTCTTAGAAAACCTTGAGATACGCAAGCTGATTAATGACCTAGATTAATACTAGCATTAATTTCATTTTATACACTGCGTAATGAAAAGACAGATGAACTTAGGGTAGAGAGAGAGAGGGCTGAACGGAGGAACGTATGCAACACTAACACGCGTCTCGCGATATAAAATTAATGCCACCCCCAAGCGTAAGGCAGGAAGCACTAACATTTTTTCAAATAGACAGTGATAAAAAACACTACCAATACGAGGGTTAGGTTTAAAAACCTGTTTAATGCTTATTAGTAAACATGACATTATACTGTTTTATGTCTGAAAGCCTGACAGTACCGAGACACCACATCGTATCGAAGTGAACGGGAGGTAGAAGAAAATGCATATTTTGAACGCAGCCACTTAGCTCCATTAATTTTATATATTTGCGTTCCTTAGGACTTGCTGACAAAGAATATGTTAAGTGTTACGCAAATAGTCTAGGAATTAACAAATTATAGCCAAAAGAAAATAGTGAGGGTGTCTGACAGCACCAAATCATAATCGCACAGTGGCATATTTTGAAACCACCATTTTACGGGAAATAGGCCAACATGTTAAATCCGATTTCATTGGCGAGAAGTATATGTAAGACGAAACACGATTAGTCGGACTGCAAATACTAATTTTGGTTGTTAGGGGAAACGTAAGAAGGGTAAATTTTTTCAAAAGCTTGTGTAAACATGGTCCTATTGGCTAGACCCGCTGATATAGTCAATTAGGAGCGTCTGTTCAGTGCCACATTTTAGAATAAACTTACTAAGAAACAGTGCGTTGAGATCCAGCTCATATTTTTCTAAATAAAAGCCTGGGACAGAGGCAGATCGGAATTTGTGCCATAATTCATCGCCAGTCAACGTATTTGTTTATTGTTTCCATGGGTTGTGGTAAGATTGACATGTTTGATATCTTTTTGATGAAGGTTGAATGTGAATTGATAATTTGTGTCTGTATATGTGTGTGGTTCAGTAGCAAACATGAGGCAAGGCCTAGATATTACTCCAACCTGAACAAAACTTGTTGGAGAGAAGTATATCTGCATGGGATCGCCAAATAGTACACTGACACCTATCTTATTGACTAGAAGGAACTAATGCTGGAATTGCAAGGGCGTGGTGGCCATTGGGGAGAAGAATACTGGTGTAAATTGTTTCAGATGAAGCTAGCAGTTGGCCTACCGCTCTGAACTCAGTGTTTGTTATGTATTGTGTTCAGTGTGGAAATAGATTATAAATTAGTTCTGAAGTAGGAGGTACGGCCTTCTTGTTTCAGGGACCGTGGTCCTAACTTATTGAAGCAGCACCTGGTCTGAGTTTTGCTGAATCCAGAGGCTGGAAGCTTACTCCTTGGTCAAGATAGCGACCAGTGTTGGTTCTCAAGTATACGGTGAAGCAAGCGAGCAGAGGAGACGGTTTCCTGCCGCCCTCACAGAAGATACGATTATGTGGCCAGAGCAGCTCAATCCTATGTGCCCCCCCCTCCTCTAAAATTGACAGTATATTAATTAAAGAGGGACAATAAATTGTTTCAAATGACAGGAACTGTGAACTTTTCCCAATACGATTTCCAGCATAAGCAAACACTTGAAATCATGATGACAAACAACAACCTAGCTTGAAAAAGCCAGTATTACCTCATAGTACTACTTCACAACTTACACACATAGAATAATAATAATAAAATATGTCAATACAAAGATCATATCGATAAATTGTGTACATACAACTTGTAATTACATTTGATTGTGATTCCTGGTTCACTGTGTAGTTGAATCAGGATATCTATTATTGAAAGGAATTAATACATATATTTTTAAACTTTAACACTTGACTCATTTAAGATAGTCTTATAGAGTGTTATATGTGTGTGAGTGTCACAGTGTTGTAAAGTGTTGTGGAATAAATTAAATTGTTTATCTGTCTGTTGTTGTTGTGACTTACACTTCATCATTATCATAACCCTAGACATTCAACGTAGTCATCACAATATTCCAGAATAATTCTGACTGAGGTATAAATGTGGTAGCAAGTAAGGTCATCTGTAATACACCACACTTATTAGATACAGATACCTTCACAGCTGATCTCAGTCATTACACTAAGTCCCCTATAACTATTTATAACATCCCACTTTACCACAGGCATCATAATACATACATTGTAAAGCATAGAATATTACAGCATAAACATGCATTTGCAAGGCATCACATGATATTTACAAGTTTACAAAACCCACATATTCATATCAGAATGGTACTGGGGGCGTGGGTGAGACTCTAAGTTTCGGTTTGCGTCAACCGAAACATCTTACTGAACACGAACCCGAAACCTAACCCTACTATTGCTGGACTATCAGCAGGTGGTTGTGAAGCAACGACATGTGCTTCCACCTTATCGCATCATGCGCACCCCACCTATTCGCAAAAGTCACCCGTGCCATTTTGGTATTGTCGCGCGACGACAATACCTCCACAAATCTAACCGGCGCGACCTCATCAAACACTCGTCTGAGTGTGCGCCAACTAGCACTCAGGGGAACGTTACGCACCCAAACTGTGCGATCACTAGCTATCGGACCCTCGTATAAGTTCCTACTGCTCCCAATCATGTCATTTGGTACTTACCGCGAACCACGTCTACGATGTACCTTCTGGTCATCCCCCTTGGGAGTTTGGTGATGCTGAGCCTCTGCTCCAGCCACACCCCTGGCTTTATGCACTCCCAGTACATTGCCGACGATTAAATCGGCAATTGGATCCTCGAGAACGAACGCGTTCACTCTCCCCGATAGGAACGGGGTGTCCACGTTGATACATGCCTGGGGGTAAGACTCCACTTTGCCCTCCGAACGTGGTGCATTTCACAGTTTTGCCCGTAAGGCAGGACTCGTCGATGCACGACCGACGCACCCCAATTGTGGTACACCCAGTGTCCCTCAACACGGAGACTGGTTTCATTTCCACCATACCTTTGTGGAGATCCACCTTGCCAGTTTCATGGACTGCCGACAGACATGGTGCCGCATGTTCACAGTGTAGCACTATCCTGTCGTTCGCCTGGAACAGAGGACGACACCCCGCACAGTCCTCGCTGTTCACTGTGTCCAACATAAACGCGGAATTCGCGTGTTCAATCGGGGTGGGACACCTGTCAGCGCAATGATTATTTCCATCACAATTGGTACACAAGCGCTCCCTCTTCGACTCATCGCGTGAACTCTTGCTAGAACCTTTAGACGACGACGACCGCGCATCCGAGTCTGAAGATCGACTCTCTGAGGAACCACTCCTCTGCTTGTGATGTTTGGTTTTATACCAAAACCGGTCTTCGTCCCGAGAGTCCTCAAAGTGTACCTCCTTCCGCGTTTGGTACTCTCTTCTGTCGCTATCGCTTCTACATAGCCGGTTCTGCCAACTCAGCCGACCATTCCGATAGGATCGGAAATTCCCATAATTTCTACCTACGTGGCTGATAGGGACTGGATGGCTTCTCATACTTCTGCTCTTGGCCCCTGTCTGCATCGTCTGACTGATTTCGCCAAGGATGGCGCTGAACTTTGCCGACACGGACAACTATGTCGTCTGACAGACCTGACTTGTGGATGAGTTTGCCTGGGTGGGCAAGGACATAATGATGCCTCAATTGGGCTATGGACTCGATGTCTTTTGGCTGGTGCTCTTGGAAGAACGCCACCACCTCAGTTGAGCACGACGACAACACTTTGTCTCGAAGCATCAAGTCTAGCAAGCCATCATATTACTTATTAATTCCCTCCATCTCAATCCATCTGTTGAGCAGAAGTTTTATCTTCGAGATAAAGTCCTCGAAGTCTTGGTATGTGCTTGGCATCGCGTTTCTGAAACGCGTCCAATACCCGTCAGCAGTCAGACGGAACTTCCGGAGCAACCTTTCCTTTACTCTGTCGTAATCGGCCCTTTCTTCTAGCGGGAGGCTATAGAAAGTCTCCATCGCCGGCCCCACTAGCAACGTCTATAGCAGAGATGGCCACTGATCTCTGTCAGCCTTCCAGGCCACGCAATCGGTCTCGAATCTCTCAAGGAAAAAATCTAAACTATCGATTTTGTCATTGAAATTAGGCAGACGCAGTCTAAAGGGACGATGAGACCCCCCAGGAGTCGAGTTCTGACCACTCGCACCCACCTCCAGTCTCTTTAATTGTATTTCCTTATCAATCTTTTTCTCTTCCAGCGCTATTCTCATTCTCTCCTCTTCTAACTTTAACTCTCTATCTTCTCTCATTTTCTTTTCTTGCAATTCGAATTCCCTTCTTTTTTAGCTCTAGCTCTTCAGCTCGAGCATCTCTTAAGGCCTTCTGATTCTCAATCCTTTCCTTCTCTTCCTTCTCTTCCTTCTCTTTCTTTTCCTTCTCTTCCTTCTCTTTCTTCTCTTTCTTTTCCTTCTCTAGAGCTTTTTGATTCTCAACTAAATAAAATTTTGCTTCAGCAAAATCCATGAGTTCTTTCTGGGTGTACCAACATTCTTTGCCTATCTGAATGAAAGCCTTTAGGTCCATGGTGTACACTCAGAATACTCACTATTATCTCTTACAATAGATATTTACTATGCAACCACTCAAACGTATGTACTTCACTTATATCACCAGATAACTCTGCTTACAAAGTATACCGTAATGAAAGTAAATATTGATATCACTTCTTGTCAGGAAACTACTTATACCGAGGATTTAAATACATAAACACTTTCATACTTGGCTCGTACCACTAGAGAACGACCACAGCATACAGTAGCTGACAATAATTAATCATAACACCTTTAACAGGTAAGTTCCCTTTTATTAATCACTGCACACGCGGAAGCCACACACGGCTAGCAATACATATGAAATACAACTCAAAATAAATGCCAATACAACTTGCAATAGCCAAAAACCCAATCTATCAGTATCATACCCACTGGTATATCCCTACCGAGAGAACATCACAATGACTTTCGCTCACCGGCTAAACACTGTACTATGATAAGGCAAAACTTAATCACAAATGACTCATCATCAACGGCCTAAGAAAATGCCACTAGAGAATACACCATCACTCTAGAATTATGCAATTTAATCCACACCGCATGAAGAAATGGCAAGCACTATAACTGAACAAGACTGGCATACGCTTCCCAGCAAAAATGCTGACAGGGAACATAAAGGCGACCTGCACCGGACGCTAACCTGAACTCTACTAACTTTTTGCTCCAGAATTTGTGTCCACTTCCCTTCCGGTCAGCTGACCAAACGGGTTTTATATTATATCAATGTTGTCACTCTCAGCGTGACCAGCCTTATATTTTGGCGAACATATCGCCGTGACATCCCCCCCCCCCCCCCCTTAAGAAAGAAAACGAAGTTTTCTTCCAATGGAGGATTGACGCCCAACCGCCTTCGGAGTATGAACGAACAAAATGCCGAGACAGCACCTCCTCATCTACCTAGAGAGTGCCATAGTTGTCCAACACCATTGTCGTTCCTGCCTTCTCACCCTATGCACCAGACACAATATGAGTATGAACAAATTCACCCCAGGTACTGGTAGTCGTGAAAAATAACAACGACTGTCCAAACCTGGTCTAACAACCACAACATATCTTACATTTTAGTTATTCATATCTAAGCATCAACAATAGCAACCGATCTCATAGTATAAACCAGGGGTCGGCAAACTATGGCACGCATGCCAAGCGTGGCACGTGGGACGATTTTCAATGGCACACTGAGTGAATTAAAATACTGTACAGAATATGATCTCATTTTTTTTTTAAATTGAATTTTTAATTAAATAGAAGCATATAATTCTTTTAAAGCTATACCTGTTTTCACAACCCTTCAAAACGAAAGTTTTTAGACATTGGAGGTAAGAATGTGCGATCTGATGAAAACTAAAGGCCTGATCATACTATACTGCACGTAAGTCTTCGTTTTTACGGACCGTTTCCGAGAACAAACATTCTTCAACGAATTTCAAGGGGAGTGGTTATACTTTGCGGCGCCCGCTAGTCTGGCGTCTACCTGCTACCGTAGTTTGCAGGATGAGATTCTTGAAAAGAATCCCAAGCAAATTTTGACGGGCAAGCGGAGACGTAATATCATAATTACGCAATAGTGTCTGGCTAGCGCCTGGACGAGCGTATTTATTTCGTTTTTGCTCGCAGTTTTTGACTCCCAGTGTGAGTTTGGAGCAACAATGACTGACTTCGACGAAGTTATATTTCCGTCCTATCCTGCCCCTCTCTCCCGACCACCACCACCTCTACAGTTCTCTCGGCTGTCGCATACTCATGCCCGTACAGTCCGTTGACCGCAGCACAAAAGTTGGTGTTATTATTAAGTAATACGGTGCCGTTAAAATGAATCAAAAAAGACAAAAACTTGATACACGCTCGTTTCAAGACTTTTGGACAAACGAATATGGATTCATACAACAAAAGGATCGTGCTATTTGTGCTTTATGTTATGAAATTGTCTTGTGCCGTACGTCAAGTGTACAAAGACACTATCAAACCAAACATCAGTCCATGTTTAAAAACTCTGAGGAGAAAAGTGAAGCCATAAAAATGGCTGTTTCTGGCTACAAAAAAACAAAGTAGTATTTTTAGTCAAGTAATTGGAACCAAAAATAAAGCTACCGAATGTAGTTACAAAATTGCACAGTGTGTGGCTTCGAAGGGCAAACCTGTCACAGATGGAGAATACATCAAGGAAACTTTTTTGAGCAGTGCTGAAATTTTGTTTAGTGATTTACCAAATAAAGAAACAATACTGTCTCGGATTCGAGAAATACCGGCTTCTGCGAGATCAATCGAGAGGCGCATAACTGATATGGCTGAAAATGTAACGGTAAAACAAACAACCGGGTTACAACAAGCTGTTGTATTTAGTGTCGCTCTTGACGAAAGTGTCGATGTGAATGACGTGGCGCGCCTAGCTATAGTTGCGCGATATTGTGACAACGACCATATTTATGAAGAACTGTGTTGCTTGATACCTTTTGATGGTACAGCCAAAGGAGAGGACATTATAACTGTATTTGTAAGCTATTTCGAAAATCAGAACATTAACATGAATAAAATATTCTGTGTTACTACTGATGCCACCCCTGCATTTGTCGGAAAGAACAAAGGATTTGTTAAACTTCTTGAGGATCGTATTGGACGTGAAGTATTGAGCTTCCATTGCAATATACACCAGGAGAGTTTGTGTGCGAAGATTTCGTCACTATCTTTGAACTCTGTAATGGAAACTGTTGTCAAGATAGTTAACTTCATAGTTTCTTGCTCTTCATTGACCCACAGGCAATTCAAGTCTCTTCTACAAGAAATGGAGAGCGCATATGCGGACCTCCCGCTGTACAGCAATGTTCGTTGGCTTAGTCGAGGTAATGTTTTGAACAGATTTGTATCATGTCTAGAAGCAATCAAGGTGTTTCTTGATGAAAAGGAACAACATTTCCCGGAATTGAATGACGAGGACTGGCTGTGCAAGCTGATGTTTCTGGCTGACATAACTACAAATCTGAATGAATTAAACTGGCGTTTACAAGGGCAGGGTCAAACAATACTTGATCTTTTTGAGCACTGGAAAGGATTTGCGTCAAAATTAGACATATTTTGCAGAGATATTACCACTAACACATACAAGTACTTTCCAAACGTAAAGGCTCATTCAAATCGATTTACTGTCAACAGAGATGAGCTTCAGAAGTACGTTGAAGCGCTCAAAGTAGAGTTTGCTAAACGAGGTCAAGACTTCAAAATTCACGGGCCCATGTTTTCTTACCTCATCAAGCCCTACTTAATTGATCATACTAACATCCCATTTGACCTATCTCTTTTCGAGTGGATGGATGTTGACAATTTTGAAATGCAACACATCGAATTCAAAGCATCAGAGTTATGGACGATAAAATTTGTAGAATTGCGAAAAACTCTTGAAGGAAGCTGCTTGGAAAAGTCAGCTGCCATCCTCAACTGCTGGACATCCCTGCCTGAAGCGTTCACCTGTTTGAAGAAAGTTGCATTTGCTCTACTTTCGGCTTTTGGGTCAACTTATACATGAGAACAAATTTTCTCACACATGAAAGCTGTTTTAAGTCCACAGAGAAGTCGCCTAACACTTGTGCATTCAGAAGCCTGTGTGAAGCTGAAATTGACAAAACACACACCTGATATTGAACAATTAACCAAGGAGAAGCAAGGACACGGGTCCAATTAATTGATTAATGACTCAGATCAATAATAATCAATGATTACTCATATTAAAATTTTAATAACGTGTTTTATGTTTGGTTTATTTAATTGTTTTGTTCTTCAAACTATTGGACTTTCTGTCTTAACAAAATATACATATGGCAATTTTATTATAAAATTTCAAACTAATGTGTTCAGAACTTAAATTTTGCAAAACATAATATTTGTATTGATATTTGTTCCTATTTATATTAAAATATTGAATAATCTACAAAGAATAGAATAGTTATTTAATTTATCGGAAACATGTTAATACAAGATCATTTTTAAATTGTTTCAATAATTGTTGTATATAAAAATATGATGGACTTAGGTTGGCACCTTACTGCATCACGCGCACCCCACCTATTCGCGAAAGTCACACGTGCGACTTTGGTATTGTCCCGCAATGACAATACCTCCACGAACTTCACTGGCGCAACTTCATCAAACACCCGTCTGAGTGTGCGCCAACTAGCACTCAGGGGAACGTTGCGCACCCACACCGTGCGATTGTCAGCTATCGGACCCTCGTATAAGTTCCTACTGCTCCCAATCATGTCATTTGGTACTTGCCACGACCCACGTCTGCGAACTACTTTATTGTCAGGTGGTGCAACGTCGACCACCTGATCATCCGTCTCGGACCTTTGGTGTTGCGGAGTCTCTGCTCCAACCACACCTATGGCACAATGCACTCCGCGTACATTGCCGACGATTAAATCGGCAATCGGATCCTCGAGGACGAACGCGTTCACTCTACCCGAGAGGAACGGAGTGTTCACCTTAATACTCGCCTGGGGGTAAGACTCAACTTTGCCCCCGAACGTGGTACACTTTACATTATATCAATGTTGTCACTCTCAGCGTGACCAACCTGATATTTCGGCGAACATGTGAGAGAAATTTATCTTTGTGGATCAAACTGATCAGAGTGAAGGATACTAGATCTTCACAGAATGGATTAGAAAGAATTGGAAGCTTTTGATATTAAGTAGATTATTTGATTGGATAAAGACACATAGTAGTAAAGCAACATGGTTTGTTGTTAAATATCTTTGTGTAGTGTACGTGACTGACGTACTGATGTGTATAAGACTACATTTTTCACAAGATGTTGTATTTATTTGGATAACATGTGTCATAAGAATTTGCTAATAATTTTCCTTCTGTAATGTATTGTCGATTGGAGTAAATAACTGTTAGTTATTGCAAGAATCTTTTTTCACAGATGTTATGATATTGCACTAAACTATATAATTTGTCTCCATTAGTGGAATGGTTAATGATGAGTAACTATGTTGCTTCTCACCTTACTGCATCACGCGCACCCCACCTATTCGCGAAAAAAGTCACACGTGCGATTTGGTATTGTCCCGCAGTATGTTGTAGCATTTGCTCCATGTGAGAGGTAGAATGGAGAACTGTGGTATGGGTTAGAGCGTGACTCACCCATCGTTTATTGTGTAAATGTTCCAGTCACAGTAATATGACAACTGTTTCAGTAAGACCATATGTTTCCAGCCAATTATGTGTTGGTACATGAGGGGTTCTGTGGCGTGTACTCAGATCTTCGGTGCAAAACTTCGTTTTCCATCTGGAGAGGGGGTTGGATGTCACAGAACATTTTCATGTATGAATGATGATAGTGATTGGCGTTAAGGGTCCTAAACTGTTGTTAACACTTGGTTAAGTGTAACTCAGGTATTGAGTTCATGTCTGACTTTATGTCAACATGGTGTGACTTGTGCATGCGTTGGGAGAAAGCATGTAGTGAATACAAGTCTGGTGTGACGACTAGTCTGAGTTTGGCAGCCGAGCGGTACGCTGGAGTCTGTGATTAGTAGCCGAGCTGTGAGCTCGTATTGTGTGACTGTGGAGAAACACAGATGTGATTATTCGAATATGTGAGGAGTTATTTATTATATATTGTGTAGGTCCTTCATATTGTATAGGCGAAGATTATTGTACCGCCTAGAAGTGTTCCTGGTGGAACCATTTTGATATTCCTGTTCGTGTAGGACAGAATAGGGCGTTGCAGTGTCCGCCCCTGGAGCTACTGGAAGAAAGGCGACGCGTTTCCCGCCTTGTAGCGGTATTGGAATAATACAGGCGTTGTTGAATTCCCGCCTGGATGAGATTCTGGGAGAATCTAGATGGCGATGATTAATGCCGCCAACCACTAATAATAAGTGGATCACACCTGGATGGTGTTATGATTGTGCGAGGAAGGTATGCCACACCGAGGACTTTATATGTAACTGTTAGTGTGTGTGTTCATGTAACGTCAGTTCGTGAACACGAGAGTTCAGAGTTGTTTCCTGCAGGCAATGTCAGCCTTGAGGTGAGTCAGTATGCTTGCTACATGTACTTGATTTCCACGATGTATATATCAGTCTAATAAATGTCTTGGAACTGTACCAGTGGCGTTGGGTTAATTCGTACGAGCCATTGTTGATGGTCATCTACGTACAACCCACATCCACCATAATAATAGTGTTCCTGACAAACTGGGTACATCCTTTATATCCTGACATCTGGGAACGTCGTCATACAGTATCCTGACACTTCTCCAATTTACACATATACATGCATGTAAATATATATCACCTCACCTCTCACTGTATACACATCATCCGCCTTTACCTCTTATTGTATAAATATAGTCTTACTTTGCCACTTGGCTACTGTCTCATTACTCTGAAAATTTGGTCTTTCCGACCACTTAGTCTCTGTGATACACTCAAAGACCCTTACAATAGTCGACAATTGTACAACAACAGCTGATGATACTTCCTGGTGCTATGACACCACTATACCAACTTGACAATAAATCAGCTTTTACTCCACAGTCTGTCACTGGCACCCACACTGGTGCTATACTCAGATAATACTTTTAATTATTACTAATCTGTCTTATATAAATGTTTCCATTAGCAACATGAGCACTACACAGATGAAAAGGCACGCACTAAACACTACGAAAAGAAAAATCCCAGTCACGAGGAATAAGATGATAGACAAAGTAGAGCAGAGGTAGATTAATATATACAATGCATGACTGCGCACGAACGAAAACAAGGGATCCCTGTAAACGTATTTACAAGATAGTAAGATGGAACGAGAGAACACACCACTTAAGCACGACAAAAGAATACTGAATGTGCAAGACAATGTAAATACAAACTACACCAGTACACCTAACACCGACAAGGCTTGGAATGTTAAGTAAGGCAGTCGCAGGAAAACCGTCTGCCTTACTCCACCACAAAACATACACAGCCACCCCCTAGAAAGAAATCAGTCTAATTCAATCTTTTCCCACAAGTAGGCCCAGAATGAATTAAACTCGCCACCCGTCCACCCTTGAACACACAAATATAAAATTCAACACAGTAGACTAAACTACAACTACATACAACGATGAAGTACTGAGAGCAATCTCCCTCACTAACCACTATCTACTCACTCCAGTCAAAAGAAACTAACTAACATATAACCAATAATAACAGAAATAATACCAATGCCCCCAAGTAATAGGAAATTGAGTGAAAGATCCCACCTAACTAACTAACCCCATATAAACATCCAGACTAAGTTCTTCAAAGAAAGTAGAAAAAAGGAACAGAACAAAAGGAGAGAAACAACAACAAACCACTAAGCAAGCTTCAAGAAGCAGATGGAGAAATAGAACTATCCTACTCTAAAAGATCAGACTGTACGATAAATAGTATCAGATTGATAGACAGAAAAGAAAATTTAGAATTTAGAGGAAAAACAAGAAGCATCAATGTAGCATATGGTACAAAAACTACAAACAAAAACTTAACTGACGGTCCAGCGACGCTTGTCTAAGAAGCTCTTCAGCATAGATGATCCAAGATGTAGACCACACTCGACGTAAAGTTCCAAAACAAATATTCTCCACTGAGGTATCGAATATTCCGACAGAATATCCAGCATACAGTTCAGAAAACCAGACTTCTTCGTAAGTCTGTGTGCCAGCATAAACAATACTGTCCTTTGGCACGCACGGTACTGCAACAAATATCGATACGTATGCACTGTTCTAATCGGTGCTAACACAGCACTATCCAAAATAGACCACCGACTGTATACTCTAACGAAAGTCTCGATAAGCAGTTAGTTTTACACGTCTATCTGATACATGAAAATAAGCACAGTTCGTTTCGTCACACCGCTTCAGGAAACCAACAGACTTCAAGGTAAAGTATTCCAGAACCACTCAGGTCAGCAGGCTTCACTCCTCATTGGTATTCACCCACTGGCCGGGCACATCAGTGTAGTAAGGTCACGTCAGAGGACTGAAATCAGCATGACTTGAACCAGACATCACTTGGCAAAACTCCCGGGAGGTAACGTTCCCAGGTGGGTAGAGTAGTATGTGAGATGACACTACTGCAGATAGGCTATCAGAACACGATATCAAGTCCCAACCTGCTTTGGTTGCGTAGATCTAGACCATCATCCAGATACGAGGAGATTCACACACCCTGGGATGCCGCCAACACTATAGACACTACCTATACCACCAAATATAGACGATCTAATCTCCTCTGCCGACACACACAGTCTGGCACCAGAGCCCTAGATCTAATCTCCTCTGCCGACACACACAGTCAGGCACCGGAGCCCATCTAATACCGAACTCAACACTCTATCTCCGCTGCTCCACCAGGATCACCACCTTATTAGAACTACACTCCAAAGTACAATTTCTAATACCTCAACATGACACGCCAGACGCTAGCTGCCACTTACTTCTACCACCTTAGACAAATTTCTAACACTACTTGAAACTTAGTACCAACATTGCTTTGCCAACACTTTCGAACACAGTACCTATCAACAATGTCAAACTGAAACTGTACCGCCAACACACAACCTGTCACTGTGACATAAGAAAAAAAAGCAAAACTGGGTTACGTACCGCAACGCGTCACACTTGACCGCCTACAGTTCACTACTGCTGACTGACAAACACACATACCCGGAGCTGGCAACCGAAAATAACTCACTATCGTGACTTAGTTGTAAACAGAAGGCGCCAACACACTGTGACTGAAACCTTCTAACATACTGTGTGCATATTAAATGCTGGCCTTTCTATAAAAAACATAAACACTACGGCCTTTTGGAAACAGCCCTTAGCTGTCCAAAATACTCTATAAACTACTGTAGACAGCGATTACAGTAGTCAGGGCACTGTTTAGACGTGTGCCCCAGATGTCAGCTGGGAATTTAATACTATAAAATACGGCCCCACGGCTTATAGGCTCACCAAAAAGAAGCCGGACGCAGCCCTCAGATGTCAACTCCTAATTTATGCTGTGGGTTTAATACTGACGCTAATTTAATACTTGGCTCATTATCTAAGGATACGACCATAACATGAAATAGTTGACACAGAAAGATAACACTTTCTATAGGAATTCCCTTTTTAATCAAACACTACACACAGTATAGCCACACATGGCTGAAAAACAGTATGGAATACAAACTTAGTACTGAACAATCGCTCACTATGGCGAACTGGAAACTACACAATGGAAAAACCAATCCACTGGCAAATTATACCCGATGGCCTGACAATAATATCACTGGAAATTAAACCACTCCAAATTATTATTATATCCCGCAGAATAAATCACTATCGACCATATTCCACACTCCAAGAAAAGGGAATAACCAAAATGTCCGTCACACTCGGACAAAGGCCCAACGTCAACTGCCTCTTCCGCGCCTTTCTTTTACCAACCTTCCGGTGTCGCCCGACTAATAGGTTTTTTTCAAAAAGTTATCAGCGTTGCCAAAACTCGCTGATAACGATGTCACCAATCTATTTTTCTACCACCAGAAAATATGCCGTGACAATATATATATATATATATATATATATATATATATATATATATATATATATATATATATATATATATATATATATATATATATATATATATATATAAATATATATGGAAGCCGCGGTAGCATAGTGGTTAGTGCACTGGCTTCCTAGCTTAGTGGTCTATGGTTCAATCCCCAGATTAGGAGGGATTTTTTTAGGCCGCAAACGGCTCCTGGGTCGACCCAGCCCCAACTGGGTACCAGAGCAACTTCTGGGAAGGTTAATGCGGCCGGTGTGATGCTGACCACATCACCCCTAATGTGCCGATGGTCAAGAAAATATGGGCCTAACACCATATTCCCAATGTGCCTCAATGAGCGTTTAACGGGATCCTTTACCTTTATATATATATATATATATATATATATATATATATATATTATATATATATATATATATATATGTTGCAGTCTCTGTTGTTGAAGATTCATTTGAGACTGGTTATTGTTGAGCTAGTTTGTCCTTGCTTCTTAATGTCCACATTATTATATCAATAAAGAGTGTTCACAATTCTGGCCATGTATTGGAATTTCTTATTTCCCATTCATAAATTGATCATCGTGCTTCAATAGTATAGTACGCGAATGCTGGGGTAGAAATGATCAACAAGTTAATAATATTGACGTGATAAGTCCAAGGGTATTGCGAGTCCACAGGATACAATTTATTACGATAAAACATCTGACGACATCATGAGCATTGGTCATAGTAAAACATACAATTGACATCTGAATTCCAATTAATACATATTCTTATCCGTCCGTGTCCTAATGAATTAATGTCAACAGAACATCATGGCTGTGTACGTGCGCTGCTGTGATCCAGACAGTCAGAAATTAGCGCATGAGTCTTGACGAATATAAATCAACCAACTTATCAACGATCCTTCCGTAACTCAGGTTAATCACCAACCTTATAAATTCCTCCTGTATAATATCATCTGGACTGACCCTGAGTCCTTATATCAATTTACATAAATACGGCTATTAGCAAAGCCTAACCTTGGAAGGATGTAAGACACGTCTTCACGGCTTGACGGACAACGTAAAAAGGGTCCGGTATCTAAGTCACGAAGCGTGACCTTATCAACGCTGACACGTCATAATTTGACCGTGTACTTTGCGTTCATTAATCCGTGAAGTACCAACATAAATCTATATTAATTCTATTAACCTAAAATTTCGCACTGCCAACTATAGCAGACGACATCCATAAAAACACCGTAACAATTCCTGCCCGACGGGTGAAAAGAAAATCTATTAGATAGATTTTTTTGAACTATCTTAATCAAACATCTCAAAAATTTAACAAAAACCCGACATATGGCCTACGATGTTCTGTCTAGAACAGTGTCGCGGTCATGTCGATATCATACTAATCATGTAATATACTAACAGTCATATTATACATAGATATTATATTAACCAAAGGAGTGTCAACTGTCGCTAAATAAATATCTACTTAACTCAAAGTCTGTTGTGACTAATAATGAAGTGTTATGTAAAGAAAATTATTCCAACTAATTAACATTAAACTAATTAATCCTAGTATGTGTGTAGGGTATTAATTAATTAACATCTAATTAAATAAACTGAGAGATAGTGTCATAATAAAAGAAATGAGAAGTAAGGACAAGTAAAGTAAAGAAAAAGATAAAGTATAAATTAATTTAGTTATGTGTGTTTAAAATCAATTATGTGTATGGAGTAATTACTAACTAATTAACTTAATGAATTACTAAAAGAAAAAGAATATTCATACATTTTATGTAAACATC
Source organism: Oreohelix idahoensis (assembly GCA_024509875.1). Classification (NCBI taxonomy): domain Eukaryota; kingdom Metazoa; phylum Mollusca; class Gastropoda; order Stylommatophora; family Oreohelicidae; genus Oreohelix; species Oreohelix idahoensis. Next base: position 131,273 of record JAMPIV010009206.1, on the reverse strand, counting down.
TTAACTAATTTCATATAATATCTATCACATTCGTAAATAAAATATTTAGAGTATTCAATTGTGTGATATTATTTTGTTTTTTCATCTTTTCTTTCTTTTATACATTTCATTTTTTTATTATCACACTTCAACTTTATTTTATTCTTTATTAATTTAATAACTCTTAAACTTAATAATGTCGGACAGGAATATCCAGCCGTCGTTATTTCCTTCGTTCATTAATCCGTGAAGTACCAACATCAATCTCTATTAATTCTATTAACCTAAAATTTCGCACTGCCAACTATAGCAGACGACATCCATAAAAACAACGTAACAATTACCTTATCAACGCTGACACGTCATAATTTGACCGTGTACTTTGCGTTCATTAATCCGTGAAGTACCAACATCAATCTATATTAATTCTATTAACCTAAAATTTCGCGCTGTCAACTATAGCAGACGACATCCATAAAAACACCGTAACAATATATATATATATATATATATATATATATATATATATATATATATATATATATATATATATATATATATATATATATATATATATATATATATATATATATATATATATATATATATATATATATATATATATATATATATATATATATATATATATATATGAAGTACATTAAAAACGCACCACCTGTATAATCCAGGAACAGAGTGTGAAATGTAAATGTAAGTGTTTACAAGTTTACATATTTGGAATCTTTATTCATTTTCCTATGAATCCATGCTGGTCATTAATTTGTACATTTGATTGTTATGAAATTCATTGCATTCTGTGCAGGCAAGGGAGAAAACCAAAAATGCAACCAATAAAAAATTCATTCACAGTATCCTCAGTATCTGGTATGTTCACCGTGTGCTTGCAAACAAGCTTGGCAGCGGCTTCGCGTGGAACGCACAAGTCTCTGAAGGAAATTCCGGGGAATCAAGTCCCATTCACGTGTAAGAGCAGCTTCGAGCTGTTGCAGATTAGCTGGAGAACCTTGCCTGTAGAATCTGCGTCCAAGCTCGTTCCACAGATGTTCTATAGGGGACATGTCTGGTGATAGGGCAGGCCAATCAATCGTCACAATGTTCTGCTGCTGTAGATATTGGTGCGTAATGCATGCGGTGTGCGCACGTGCGTTATCCTGCTGGAGAAGCTGCAAGTCTGGATAATTTGTAAACGCAGGAGCAACCAATGCATCCAGGACCTCATCTCGATATGTCACAGCATTAACATTTCCACGGAAGACGTGAAGAGGCAAGCGATGGTGAAAACTGAATCCTCCCCAAATGTGAATACTGCCACCTCCAAATCGGTTGTGCTGACGAATACAGCAATCTGCAAAGTGCTCTCCACACCGTCGCCAAATCCGCATACGTCCATCAGCAAAGGATATGTTGAATCTGCTCTCGTCTGTGAATAGGACAGCATTCCACTGCAGTCTAGTCCATCTGACATGTTGCTCTGCCCATTGCAGGCGCTGCTGACGATGTCTGTGAGTCAAGTTTGGCCCAACAAACAGTAAGGCTTGTATCTCTGAGTCGTCGTATAACTGTCATTTGAGAGACTTGCCCACGTCTACCCACTATTGCTCTTGCTGTTTGACTTGCCGGGAGAGAACGATTCCTTAGGTGACTCAGCACAATATGACGATCTTGCGCAGGGGTAGTAACTCGTGGTTGGCCACTCCGAAGTCTATCCCGGGCACTGCCAGTGGTTTCGTAACGTTCATTGAGACGTACAATAATGCTGTGGTGGTAATTCATCCTTCTGGCAATGGCCCGCGAGCTCATTCCGGTCTCCAATATACCAATGGCTCGTTGGCGGTCATTTTCAGATAGTCGTGGCATTTCAAGCACATGTACTGGGTGTTTTGTCTCAACGGCCTTTTTATACCGAGTATACTGCCACAACGCGTACACATTTTCAGGGTCATAGCTGTTGGGAATCGTGTTGCACGTGTAACTTTCATTGTTTTCATGTAGTCTGTACACAAACCCGTGGGTTGAATCATGCACTTTCGATTCCAGCAGCCATTCGCTCTCTACCTCATGACAAACACGGGGAAAATTTATTCCCACACTTTTTTTTCCAGCTTCTCGGCATCAGTATATATAATAGTGGTGCGTTTTTAATGTGCTTCAGTATATATATATATTCTCCCCCGTTATCTCATGAAATTCCGAAAGACACAGGTACTTTCAAATGCCTTCCATATAAGGTATTGACCTTTCCCTGTTAGATTACTAATGTCTGTACTTCATAACAAACCCTTCTGTTTAATATGTTAATTTTAATGTTAACAAACACGAGTGTCCCTCCCCCGGTAGGTTATGTAACTTTCCTGCCGGCCATTCGTATTTATCTTCCGATTGCCAATACGAGAAGTATAGGCGCCAAGATTGGTTTGAGAGAGGTACGCACCTGGGCTGTTTATTTATCTCTACCCAGGATAGATCATTCGAAACAGCACCATTGAAACCCGAGTCAAGAGCAATATGAGAGAAAATACGGGTTTAGGAAGAAATAAAAGGAAGGCACAATGTGGAAAAGACGACTGGTAGAACACAACAAAATGATAGCATGGTCATTTTGAGACAATTGTCTTTTGTCTGTTAATTTTGAGAATCAGTATTTTTGACGCCTCAACGAGCATTCTCAGTATATCTTGCTATTGGTTTTGGATAAGGAATAGTAGAGCAAAATTATTGATCAAGTTCAGATCGTAGATCTAGTTTGCGAGAATCCGATGATACTAGCTTTTGATGGTTGATTTTTTCTTCTTTGCAGTTGGTTTTAATGTTATCTCTACTCGTGGTAGATCATGCAAAAATAACAACTCGAAACCTGAGTCATGCGTTCCAATATGAGAGAAAATGCGGGTAAAGAAGAACTAAATAGAAGGCACACTCTAGAGAAAAAGACAGATAGAACACGATAAAATAGAGAGCACGATCATGTTGTGACAGTTGTGGGGGTGGGAGTGGGGTTGGGGGGGGGGGGGGGGTGGGGGGGCTGCTATCTGTTTAAAATAACATCTGAAACTTTGTGACTTGACAACAAGATAAGTGGTGGCGCATTAATTTCTTCTCCCAACTACCTTGCAGGTTAAAAGTAGTTAAAGGCTATCGGAGGCAAACGTACACTAATCGACGGAACGCAACGGGAAACCACCGTCGTATTATCCCTTTACAAGGACAGCTAAGATTAGTAATGAAGATGTCCTGAAAAAGGCCAATGGGCAGAGGAATTTTATTCCTCAGGTTAGATGGAAGCAATCAACTTTTTTTGAGCATGTTAAGAGAAGAAAGGGACTGAAATATATTGGGAAAAGAGGAAAGATAGAAGGAAAAAGAGATAGGGGACGACAAAAAGAAAAGATTCTCGATAGAAGTGTAGAAAATAAACACGATGTGAAGAAAGAGAAAGAACGGACGATTGAACATTCTAAATGCGTAGATAGTCAGTCCCATTGTATGGCTCCGAAATATGAGAACAACAACAACTATTAAAAACGCTACAGAGTTTCATTAATGGATGCTTGCGTAGAATAGAAGGATTAAAGTAGTATAAGAAGATCAATAATGTGGAACTGATGACAAGAACTAGAAACGTGGTAGCAGAATAAGAGATGAGAAGACACGGGAGATGTTAAGACACACATACTGATATCATTACCAGGCTGTCCCTCTTCTAGAATCTCCAAGGTACGACACGTAGAAGACAACCAAAGAACACATGGAGAAGAACGCTGGAGACAGGCATGACAAGGATGAAGACGACAAGGAAAGAACTTGAGCTGATGGCACGAGACATGAAAACTTGGATTACGTTTGTTAAAGACCTATGCTCCTTGGGAGGCTGAAGGTTGATGAATGAATGAATGAATTATTTCATAAAATGCATAGAAATTCTCTGGTAACTATCACAGGTCATCAGTTTTCCAGTAAAATTTGCAAAATGTGTCTTATTTTTTTCTCTGTGTATAATTCTTTTCAATTCAAATGTTTGAACACATTGAATTAACAAAAGCAGTGTTGCACCCTACAAGCATGACACATTTCTTGACATTTTCCATTTGCCACAGATGACTGTCGGGACCAGTGATAACTCAACCTTTGTGTCATTGGACAACAGCATACAGTTGAAAAATTTTGTGAAAGTTGACTATGACAAGGCCAGAAATGATGTGAAAATATCCAACCAGTACTTGGATCATGACGACAACGACTTCTATGACAGAGGACCCTGTGTCAGGTGTATGGAAGTCATCGAAACACACATTGGCCGAGTCAGCGTGCGTGTTAAACCATTTGTCCAGAGAGGTTATAAAATTCTGATGTTCCTACTCTATGCTGCTTATTTCGCTTACTGCATGTATTACAGGTAAACAGCTTCATTTTGTGCTTGTGTTTAAGAACACTTCATGTATTTATGTGTTTCAGATCAAGCTTATTTGATGTCAAATTTCATATAATTTATTTGAAGTTAACTTTCACGTGCTGAATGCATTTAGGGGGTCACTGGAAGAGCTTAAACATTGATATTACGAGTAGGACATAATATTCAACCTTGTCTCGCTGTGACGTACTCACACACGTTATGTAACAACCGACGTGCGAAACTTTCAATTGCAGTGCATTTTGGGCATGCAAAACTAAATAATAAAGACGATATCCCATTTTACGCTTTCTCTACTTCTAATCTGTGAACTGTTCCCAGGCCTTGGGTTCGCTCTGTGTTTTTAAATGTGCATATATTACCCTAAAGATCATAATCAAGCAGCTGTTCTGTACTGTTCTTGTTCTTCACTAATGTTCTAGACACAGTGTGACGGTTCTTGATGTGTATTAACTGGTCTATACTAGTGTCTTTAATTAGTTTTTGTCATTTCCGGGTCCTATATTTCACAGTTGTGTGGACTGTAGTGACCACTTTCCACGAAGCATTATGTTTGTGGTGCTGAGCTGGCAGTGCGTTTAGTCACGATTCATTCCGTAAAGAGGTTCGGATTGTCCTGGGTTAGATTTCTCAGTAACATGATCACTTTGGTTACTTTTCAGTTGCTTAGTTTTTTTTTTCTTCAATTATTTATTTATTTCGAGTGCATGCCACCATTGCAACAATTCTGTGAACTAGGGATCAGTAAAGACCATGAAAGTCATAAAAAGTGGGTGTGTATTACGTGGTGCAGATCTTCAAAAGCGAGAAGATATCTGCTGTAAAACTTTGATAACCGTGGAGGACACATTATCTTAATATATAAAAAAAACGGTCTTCATTTAATAATGATAAAGACAAAAGATGCATACATTTCGTTTGTATTGCCTTCATTATAAAATGATTACAGTCTTTAACACATAATAATCATAATAATAATGTATAGAATAAATAATGACAAAAAAATTGTGCTTGTTTACATTTAATTATTCATTTATTCGTGTTTGCAGAGCCACAGGAAAGTAAGAGCTTGGGTTAAAATGAGCGAAGAAACAAGATAAAATATTTATTATTTTACTTTAATGATCAAACTTGCAATAACCCGTCAAATTTGACGGGTTTTTAATTATAGTGTGCTGTTTCCGTTCCCGGATGAGCAGATAGAAGTATAATCTTAGAGTGTTTGTGGTTTCTTTCCATTATACAGTATAATCAAACTGTTCATGAACATCGTCATTTGAAAGCTTTTCTTTTGTTGATTGTAACTATTTTCGGTAGAGTATATATATAATGGAAACAATACAAATTTTAAACACGGTTGCATTCCTCAGCTGTGACCAACGTACACACGGCGAGAATTATGTTATTTTAGATTCAATTTTTTAATTATTTTTGTTTCTTACACAGCGGCAGTTGGGCTTTCACCCCTTCGGCCCAATGACATGTCATTGCGAGGCTGGGGAACCTGTGGACTTTCCTTCCAACCCGATCAGGAACTTCGCTCCTTCCCATCCACAGAGGGTTTATCTCAGGAGCCGTTCAGGTTATTCAGTCAAAATCCCGTTCGATGACACTCTTACAAATGCCCGCGTGGATTGTTTTCAAAGAGTGTTCCCTGATAATAAGTGGTTTTAACCCAAACTTTCAAGTTTTCATGATTTGTACATCGGGTGAGGGCTCATGTACACCAATTTTTACGCACTTTTTCTCTGTCGAGCGCTACTAATTTCGTGAAAGAATAAAATAAAATAAAAAAAATAAAACCAAAGTATTTGTTTTATATAACACCCACGCCGCGCAAGTTGCACACCGTGCGTTGCGCACTTTGTTTTCTGGCGCGAGTTACTATTTTGAGTGTGACCGACCGACGTAACATACATCGGTAATTATGTTAGTTGGGATTATATTATATTATTTTAACTCCCCTCTTCTCAACACTCATCATCATCACCAGCATATCCATCAGTGCTCGTTATGGAGCATGAAGAAAATTGGGTGTTTCCGTTTTTCATCTACTTTGGAATAATATCAACTTATGGGAATACAAATTCAATTCAGCAAATCAAACGCATTATTTGAAAATGAAGTAAAATACAAATCAAAGAAAAGACAATTTTTAACATAATAACATAAACATCACAGTATTTCGTATTTACAAGGAATGAGCGATGAAATAATAAATATAAACACTGGATATTATAGTAACGAAAATATACCACATCTAGGAAGGAGCATGATCACAGAGAGAGAGAGAGAGAGAGAGAGAGAGAGAGAGAGAGAGAGAGAGAGAGAGAGAGAGGGGGAGAGAGAAAGAGAGAGAGAGGGAGAGAGAAAGAAAGAGACAGACAGATACAGAAAAGTAAAACAATTTTGAGTAAACAGACCTGAAAAAGTAGAGTATTTCAATTTCAGATTTGGAGACGAGGGTTCCATTATCCTGCTTGTTGGCACCATCCTGTTTGTGATATACCTGTGCAAAACGTTGATCTTGTCAAAATGTAAGACATGCCATATATCTGCAACACTGGCCTCAATCTTGGCTTCTGCCAAGGGAAGAAAATCTCGGTTGGTCATACGTTAGTAAGTGCATACATTACTTGAATGCTAGAAGTTAACATGAGCTGTAAAGATGTTACATATTATGATTGCAGACAGTTATGCAGGGAATTGTCAGTCCCACTAAGCCTGGCAAACGATCTTAGCATCATAAACTGCAGTATCGTTCTTGTCAGATTATCTTTTCTAGTCTATTATATTCATTACACAATATTTACATATACGGAAAAGTTTATTGTGACAGGGTCGTGGAGTTGTAATGTTGATGTCTTGTACTGTGGCCACTTCTCACTCGAACCAGACCCGTGCACTAATAAAACTATCTCCTGATTGTAAAGGCAGCGGTTGTATTTATAAAGCTTACAACACAGTCAGTAACATTAAGTATATTTAAGAAGTATTCAAACACTCAGCCAGTGCTCCTGGTTTAATGTGTCCCCATGTCTTTGCAGACTACTTCTGCATGTCTCGTTTGACAATTTTCTTCTACAGCAGCGCGTGGAGAAAGAGAGCTCGCTTGGTCATAAGCAGGGATCTTTACCCCACGATGATCGCAATACTCAAGGCCTAGAAATCTGCGGTGTCTCGCGGAAGACTACAGGGGTGTTCTTTTTACCGTATATGGAGTGTGTAAACCAACCGAACATTGATTTCGAGCGTTGACAAAACTGAGTCGATGTAAAATTCAGTTGCGCTTGTGTTGAGGAAAAACACAAAATGGAAAATACAAATATAAACTTCGGGGCGTTATTATTGCCCAGTCACATTATTATCCGGCTTGAAGGATTTGATTTCTTCTTTGAGGGAACACATTGAAGTGTGAAGTGAGCGTCTGATTGGCATAGTGGTTACAGCACTTGCCTGTCTTAGCAAACTGACCGGGTTCCATGATCGAAAACTTTTAGCGTCACGCTACTGTCCACCAAGCTGTAAATTGGTACTCGACTCTGCTCTTGAGTTAAGTAAGACAAACGCAACGAGGACGACAACTGGTCATCTAATCTCATAAAGCTGAGACCAGGAAGTGAAGTCACTAACACTTCACTAACCTACGGCAGTATCTGCTATGTGGCTACAAAAACCAAGTAAGATTTTTTATATGAGTAAAACTTCACGCCCACGACTCCAGGTTCTCGGTAATGAGAAGTAAAGAATAGGTGAGCTACATACTACCATGCACGAAGTAAATGGAGCGAAAAAGGGGATGGTTTGGTCTAGGCAATAAAAATCCCACACTGTTGTTTAGACTTCATAGAGAGTCATTTGTTCATTCTGGTAGAGCCGGGCGTAATCATCCACGCTCAATCTACGTCATTAAGGTGCTTTATGGTTTAAACAATTGGGCCATATATTCTAATAGGAAAGATATTGACATCCAAAATATTATACCGCACTTGGATTTCTTACTTATTCTTTCATTCTTCTCTCTTCTTCTTCTTTCCTTTCTTTCTTCTTTTATTCACATTACTCTCTCATCCTCCTCACGCATCTTCCTCCAGAATTCGTCTTCTTTTTCATTCTTCGTTTATTTTTCGTCCGCTCTTGCATTCTCAGCTATTAGTCTTCTTCTTCCTTCTCCGCTCTATTCTTATACTCATCACTATCCTCACTCAATCACCATCATATCTCTCTATTCTTCTTCTTCCTCTTCATCGCTTCCGCTGCCCTCATCATCCTACCTCCCTCACTCCTCCTTCATCATCTCTACCTACATCTCCACTAACACTTCATTCTTCTTCTTTCTTCTTTCTTATCTTTACTCTCCTGCTCTTCTCTCTCCCCTCTTCTTCTTCTTCCTGTCTTTCTTCTTCGCTAGCACCGCTCTGACGCGCCTAATTGAGTATTTGCATGTGTGATTAAAGGTACGCAATGGTATCTCCCACCACAGTGCCCGGCCATTCTTCTACCTCCTTCATAGACCTTCTCCCGCATCTATAGTGCACCACATGTCCCATGGTCAAACTCCCATGTCTGGTCAATATTGTGTTCTGATTGCCCACGCCCAGTTGAATGTCTCCTGTGACGTTTTTTTTCCGAAATTCCGGCGTTCACAGGCTGGCCTGCATATGTGACTTTCCTTTGTTCTTCATTTGTCGTCGGGCATTTTGTCAGCAGCCCGTGTTCCAGCCACGTCATTTTATCCCACGACGCTGGACCATCATTTACACATCAACGCGGTAATTCCATATCTTGTACTCTTCACTTGAATTAACAATTGGTGTCCCAAATCTGTCATGTCGCCCGGCCATTGCTATGGTACGGTCCAAAGATTGCCTACTCTGTTCCTCTTCTTGATGAATGATGGTTATTATGCTCACAATTTTATTCATTGCGTTTCAGTGCCACGGTGCGTACCCATTGTTCTTTACTATTTGTCTCCTACTCCAGTAATGAACTTGTTTCTGATCATATAAAGTATTATTTGTCTGTTCTCGCTGACAACAAGCTCATGCTCTTACCTCCATGCAAAGTTACCGTAATAGTGCCCTTACGCTCTAGGACCTCCATTCGCCAACTTTCAATTTCACTCAATCTGTCCAAGCTCACTATCCTTATCTCTTTGCCCGAGGTGGATGTTCCCTGCAACGACCAGTGTTGGTAATAAATGCCGTATCTCTCCAAACTGCTCATTGTTTGAAATAGCCAGTTTAGTTCGCCCTATGTTCGGTTTTAATACCTCATTTTGTCTTTCCAGGTCCGGGCTTTTGTGGGGGGGCTGTATTAGACGGACTTCGGGTCTTGTGAAGTGTATAGGTGTATGTGGTTCGAATGATACTCCGTGTCAATAGTCGCAGGGTCGGATGTCATCCGCGGGTTGCGGTTCTGGTACGTGTCATACTAGTCGGACTTCCTAGGGGTGGTAAGCCACGTCGATTCTCGCGAAGTCCCCTGTGATATTTTTTTTAAGAATTTTTCCTCGTTGCCACTACAACTATGCAGCACTTTCATTTTTTGTGTGTACCATGCTGAGATTGTCAATTTCCTTCATAACTCAATACTTCTGGTCGTAAATTTGATGTATAATTCATGGGCAATGACATAGTTGCGGTAAGTGAGGCCTACCTGTCAGAAGGGTGTTAGGGAAGGGGTCTCGGGGGTCCCTCTCCCGCCCCCCCCACCCCCACAATCACTGCTCTGTCATTTTTCCCAGTACCTATCTCATGCCCCCCAGGCCCCATGCTGCCCATTTTCTCCAGGGCTTTACTCCTGCTATTACTAGTCTGTAAGGTTTCTTTTGTTTCTACCTCCTATTGCGAGTCTGTTCCCCTCAGTTATCTTTCTAGATCACATCAGGATTGTTCTTCCTATAATTCAGCCCATGGTAAGCGATGCTGCTTTGTCACCTAAATCCGATCGAAGCTTGTCTTGCAACCATGTGGGTAGATGTAATGCTTAGTTGTTGATGCACAGCATTTTATCGCGCACTGCCCTTATACATGCTCATATCCCTAGCTTGTATGGTGCTTGAGACTATCTACAAATTGCCTACGTTACTTGAGGCAAGTTTTTTCTTTGTCCCCTTCATCAGGAGCCACTGTTTGATTCTTGCGATGATTGGTGTCATCTGGTTTCTCGTTGTAATCTCAACGACATTTCTCGTCCACGCTTACTAGATGGATCACACGGCCCCTGCCATATTGCTCACTATCCTCGCCATTTGGTCTGGGTTGGTATCGCTACTCTCTCTTTCGGTATTTCTATCTAATAGGTTCCAGTCCAGCTTTATGTACAACGTTCAACCTCATGAGTTTTCACCGCTTGAGCCATTTATGTTGTCGTAATTTTATCGGTGGCGTTTGACCTTTAGTTGCCCTTGCGCACCCATTTTAATGGCCCAGAATTGCAACATCCCTATCTCTTTTAGTGAATCATGGTGTCATTCGTTCCCTGTTCAGTTATAACGGTTCTGCCTCTAGCTCACACTCTCGCTCTCTCTTCATACCTCACATGCATTGTCTCTCCTGAAACACAAAACCAACATCTACATGCAGAATGATCCCTTTAAAGTATGTTAATGAAGTGCTCAGTGTTGCCTTTCATCCGATCTACCCACAACTGTAATCGTGGGGACTTCCAATGCTCACTACAGACATGCTTCGAATTATTAAGCAGTGTAAAGAGAAAAAGGCTCAGCAATATAAACTTACACAGATGCCACCATGCGTCGTTTGTTTTCAGCGTGACTTCTAATATTAAAAATGTTAATTACTTAGTCTCTGTTCTTTCTGTTCCATATTTTTCCCTTTTCTCCGTGGAATAATACCCCCTTTATCCTTCTTTCATTTTCTGCATACGTTTAATTCTCAGACTTGTTTCTAAGTTGTGGTATCATTCACCTATCTAATCCTCCACTCTCCCTTACTTTCTTCCACTATCTTCAGATGGTCCTTTTCTTGCTCAGTCTACGATTCATCTCCCCCCCATATCCCCCCCTTACTTCACTCATGTCTCCCCCCCCATCCTCCCCCCACTGAAACTCATATAAAAATCATTAGTTTCAACAACCATAATCTCCCTTTACCCGTTTTCACTGATCTTTGTTTCCTCTTTTTCCAAATGATTTTATCTAGTCCGTATTTTCTTTTTTTTCTAGATATTTCATACATTTATATTCCTTCTTTTCCACTCGTGTACTCGTCCTTTCATTTTCCTATTATAAATGTGCATTTATGACAAATTCCAGGATAAAATTCAGGTTATTTTTTTCAGCGGTCTATACTTGATAGCCACAGCTGGACTGTCTGTATTCCTGGCCTTGGACGTTCCACGCACAGGGGACTAAAAGACTTACAAAACTGCAGTCGCCATGATTGGAATAGGGGTTACGTCGCTCCTCTCATCATTGTTTTCCATTATTGGTACAAAAAAGACAAGCAGCGCAGGCGTTTACGGGCAAGAAAACTGTAACTGCTATCGTCATTTCTTGCTTGTTTCCCCATAACCTGTATAAGGTTCTCCGTGTACGCTTTTCTGCTGTAGCAATAACATTTATTATAAATATCGTTATTTGTATTTATTGTTTGTGGTGGCGGGGGGTGGGGGGAAGGGGGGGGGGGGGTTGGTTCTTTTTTATTAAAGATCCCAGAAACTAGACTCAGTCACAAGGTCATAAGGTCATAAGGAGCAAAGGCCTTAAATAAACGCATGTCAAGAATTCCTGCCCTGTGCCATCCGTTCAATGTCTATTTCTGTCTTAATCCTTTTTATGCCTGTCTCCTGTTCCCTTCACCAAGTATTTTTCGGCCTCCAACACCTCCCTTTTCTTGGGATACCAGAATAAGGACGGCCTTGTAATGTTATCAACAGATTTCCTCAGTGTGTCTTATCCAAAGCTAGCAACTTTCTCTCACCTGTTGTTCACATTTTTGTTTACCTTTGTAGTTTAAAGTTTCTACAGTGGGAGGTAGTATTCCCCGTGCCCGATTTCCCCTTTAGTTGCCTTTCATATAGTAGGTCTATCTTTATCGCTCTATCTTTTCCTACATCATTCTTGTTTTATTTGTCCCACATTTTGCTCTTTCATCGTGGTTAAAGTACTCTTTCTTAATCACGACTTGTATCTAAGGTACACTCCTTTGATTTACTTCCCCACCTTGCGCTATCTTTCAGAACACACCTGGCTTCATCAAAATCTTGAGAAACCCACATGGCTATACAACGAATTCTTTTGATACATAATCCCCCGTTTAAGCAACGCGAGTAATGCCATATTGAGTATTGTTTACTTTCGGATACGCCTGGCTGGACAATAGAGAGAACTCGTTTCATTGCTTATTCCCTGTTTAAACAAACCCGAGTCGTACCACATTGGGACAATAATGCTGGCGCGGCCGATGGACAACAAAGGAAACGTGACATGCAGGAAGTGGATAATGAACAGAGATATTAAAATATTGCGTGCAGAGAATGACACGGGAAGCAACCAAAAGACAGAAAGCTTTGTGACAGAAGAGGCGCGGGTTTCGCATAAGCAGGCCAATCATCAAACGCCTGTTTGTCTTGCAAAACGGACATGCAGCACGGCATTGAAAGTTTATTGTGAGAGCCCACACCTTTTTTAGCCAGTGACACGCACTGACAGGGGACAAGAGAGAGCCAAGGCTTAGACGACCAGATCGACTGTTGGCGATTGGTTTATGGGCGGAGTTAGACGACTTCTGACACTTTGGGTGCCCAGACATATAATGAGAATTTCGCCAGAACGGGAGTACTGAGTTTTCAACATCGTGGCGCAGACGATTTTCCCAAAATATAGCCGGTTCCAATATTATATTCCTGTGTGGATTTTTAATTCATATATGTGGAGTTTATAGTGCTGTTAAGGAATTTGCGAAGGGAAAAGGAGGTTAGTAAATCTTATAAAAAGTATTAATACTTTTTCTTATTTATTAGTTATGCTTTGTTTTTGCACTTAGCCTTATAGCTAAATTTGTGGAAGACAGTTTTTCAATTAATTCTTCTATAAATGATTATATAAATCAAAAGATTTGTCCTCTATGATGATATGAAGTAATTGATAGTTCATACTTCACTTTCATCTAGATTCTTAGGTCATTACTACAGACTTACATGTGCACACACTCTAATGTGCAATATATTTAACCGTTATCATGTGCGCCTTATGTCATCTATGCTTACTAGAGAATTAAAATCAGAGATATCAGTAGTGAGTATTATAAAAGTAAGTTAACCATTGATAGTAGATGTGAAACTTACGAAGCCACTTTGTGTATCTTCAGTCCAACAGAAGTCTGAGTCCACACCTTATGTGTTTGGCATCTAACCGGAAAGCAGCTAGACTAGTTTACGTCCGGATAGCAGAATTCACAATTTAGGACACCCTTCACTTTCTAAGTGACACGGAAGATTTATCGCCCACGTTTTACGCGGTGGTTGCGCCGCATTTTATTCACCTGCTTATCAAGTTCTCACAGATTGATTTGCATATACAGCTAGCAAGTTCAACGCACTCTAAAGCATATTTTAAGACTCAAGATTCCATATTTACAGGCTAATTTGCATATACAGCTAGCAAGTTCAACTCACTCCAAAGCATATTTTATGAATCAAGATTCCATATTTAAAAGAGGAGTAGCATATACATCTATCAAGTTCAACTCACTCCAAAGCATATTTTATGAAGAGTACATACTCAAGATGATGAGTCTACTTACCAAGATCATTTCGTGAAGAGCTCTAGTCTAGCCAATGCTTTTCAGAGATGAAACAGCAGACCTTTGTCTAAGACAACTGTCAACGGTTTGCCAACACTAGAGAGAGATTGCCAAACGATCGAAGAACTGTATATCGTCAAAGTTCTCATTACTGCACAAGTTTTCATCAATACGTCCTCGTCTTGAAGATAACCCACGCAACATTCTTTCTACTTCTTTGATCCTTAGCCGCAGACTGTCAAAGCAATCAGTGGCAATCACGCCTGGTGGCGTCTTGTAGGGCAGCAACAAATTGCTTCCACTTTGTTTGGGTGGCGGTCATCCTTCATACAGTGCCCCAACTCTGGTTCATTCTTTGCATCTCAGCCTCCACAGTTCTCCGCCAAGTTGTTTTTGGTCGGCCTCTCTTTCGTTTTCCTTCGGGGATCCCATAGCATAGCTGTCCTTGTAATGGCATCAGGGTCCATTCTGAGGACGTGGCCAACCCAACCCCAGCGTCTGCCAGCTATGATGGTGTGCATGTCATCTTGGTTACTCCGAATAAGAAGTTCTTGGTTGGTGATGGTATTCGGCCAAAAGATTCGGTGAATTTTCCTTAGGCACATTATGATGAAAGAGAACAGTTTCGACATTTCCTTCTCTGTAACTCTCCAGCATTCCACACCATAGAGAAGCACAGAAAGTACACAGCTCTCATATAATCTTAATTTGGTGTTTGTGCTGTACTTGGAAGACTTCCAGATGTTGTTGAGACTAGCAAAAGCTGTTCTCGCTTTATTCATTCTGTTTCTGATGTCCTTGCTTGTTCCGCCGTCTGGTGTTACTATACATCATACGTAAGTCAATGTGCTTGCCTGTTCTAACTTCTGGTTCCTTATTGTTAATGGCTCAGGATTGTCCACATTTAGTGTCATGACCTCTGTCTTTTTCAGATTGATGTTCAGACCCACCTGCTGACTATACTTATTTAGTCTATCGGTTATTTTTGGATGTGTTGATGTGAATATGCGAGTAGTGCAATGTCATCTGCATATTCCAGGTCTTCCTGTGTAAAAGACGTTGTCCGTCTTATTCCTCTTTTACTGTCCTCTGTTGTCTGCCGCATCACCCAGTCTATGACTGCCAAAAATAAAGTTGTTGATAAGGAGCATCCCTGTCGTACTTCCTGATTTCACCTCAAAAGTTAGGTTGCTCAACCCAACACTGCATGTAAAATTAGAATAGGGTTTTTTAATTTTTATAATGGAAACAATGCAGCTAGGAATTTTCCATTATTTTCCATAGGCTGTCCCTGTGTATGCTATCAAAAGCCTTTTCAAAATCAACACAGTTAATGTACAGCTGTCTTTGCCATTCTGAGCACTGCTCTATAATGTTCCACACAACAAACCATACACCTAAATTGAACAGTTTATACGTACCTGTGCATCATCATACAGTGGAGGAGCATTAAGAGACACATAGACAGTGTAGATTGGACATCAATTTGATAACACTCAATATATCACGTCATTATTTCACTCTTCACATTGTTTCATTCCCATAGTCAACTAACTACATTATTTATATCTCATCTGTGTGTGTGTGAATTGTCTTTCACCATCATCACTTTTTATTTCTCTACTAACTCTATATGTGTAAAATATTTGATTAATAAACCAAATAACCGTTTGATCATTATCTAGTTCGTTAATTTATCACTTGTGCTGTCGGTGTTAAATGTTTACATATAGGTAAAATTCTACATTTAGATGAGGTTAGGGGCTCTTTCTTTCTCGAGATCTAAGGGCAGAAGCTAAGGTCAGGGGGAAATAGAACACTTTCCATAATTTACTAGAAAACGCTATCTAGTGGAGAGCATTCGCATTCTCTTCTTCTTGTCCTTATCTCAAATAGGTCTCTTTCTTTCTTAACATGCCAATTTCTGGAGACCTTCTTGGTAACATTCCATAGGCCATCCCCAGCAACAACTACTGTTGTAGTAGCACCAATATAAACTTACGGCATCGCTACGTACGACATGTGTGGTAGAGTTTAACACTGAAGAATACTATTACTTTCATTTACATAGATTTTTTCTTTGTTAATTATTTCTGTGGCATCTGTCTGATGTCTTACTTATGTGTCACATCTTGTGTCTGGTGTCTTATTTCTGTGTCACATCTTGTGTCTGATGTCTTATTGCTGTGTCACATCTTGTGTCTGATGTCTTATTGCTGTGTCACATCTTGTGTTTGATGTCTTATTTCTGTCACATCTTTTGTTTGATGTCTTATTTCTGTGTCACATCTTTTGTCTGGTGTCTTATTTCTGTGTCACATCTTTTGTTTGATGTCTTATTTCTATGTCACATCTTTTGTTTCATGCCTTATTTATATGTCACAACTTTTGTTTTATGTTTTTTTTTTGTGCCACATCTTTTGTTTGATGTCTTATTCCTGTTTCACATCTTCTGTGTGGTGTCTTATTTCTGTGTCACATCTTTTGTCTGGTGTCTTATTTCTGTGTCACATTTTTTGTCTGGTGTCTTATTTATGTGTCATCTGTCTGATGTCTTATTTCTGTGTCACATCTTTTGTTTGATGTCTTATTTCTGTGTCATCTGTCTGGTGTCTTATTTCTGTGTCCCATCTTTTGCCTGGTGTCTTATTTCTGTGTCACATCTTTTGTCTGGTGTCTTATTTCTGTGTCACATCTTGTGTCTGATGTCTTATACCTGTTTCACAACTTCTGTATGGTGTCTTATTTCTGTGTCAAATCTTTTGTCTGGTGTCTTATTTCTGTGTCACATCTTTTGTTTCGTGTCTTATTTCTGTGTCACATCTTTTGTTTGATGTCTTATTTCTGTGTCACATGTTGTGTCTGATGTCTTATTTCTGTGTCACATCTTGTGTCTGATGTCTTATTTTTGTGTCACATCTTTTGTCTGGTGTCTTATTTCTGTGTCACATCTTGTGTCTGGTGTCTTATTTCTGTGTCAAATCTTTTGTCTGATGTCTTATTTCTGTGTCTTTTGTCTGGTGTCTTATTTCTATGTCACATCTTTTGTCTGATGTTTTATTTCTGTGTCACATCTTGTGTCTGATGTCTTATTTCTGTGTCACATCTTTTGTTCCATGTCTTATTCTATGTGACATCTTTTTTCTGATGTTATTAACTGGCCAAGGTGCTTAAATCTGTGAGCTTGTTTTAGTAGTCTGCAACTACGGCGTGAGCCGTAAGATACTTACCCTTTCAAAATATAATGTATGAAGAAATGCTTAATAGATTATCCTAATAATTTTATTTTCATTTCTTCCAGGTACCCTAAAATGTTATGAACACTATGTTTATCTCTCCTACTTTTTAAATATTTTTGTGCGGGTTATTAATCTCTTTTCTTGATCAAAAATTCCATAACATATGGGTTGGAAAGCGGGATCCAATCGAATGGCCAGCGAGATCTTCTGATTTAACTCCAGCAGTCTTAAGGCATAAGGTCAGAAACGCAAAACCTTATAGGATCTCAGAACAGCAATAACAGAGGAGTTTCAAACAGCTGACTAAGATTTATCTCAAAGAATTTGTAGATATTTTCCAAAAAAGGCTGACTTTATGTATGAACGCTAATGGTCATCCTTGTGAATGATAAATAACATAACTTTTGTTCCCACTTTGTTTATCTCTCCTACTTTTTAAATATTTTTGTGCGGGTTATTAATCTCTTTTCTTGATCAAAAATTCCATAACATATGGGTTGGAAAGCGGGATCCAATCGAATGGCCAGCGAGATCTTCTGATTTAACTCCAGCAGTCTTAAGGCATAAGGTCAGAAACGCAAAACCTTATAGGATCTCAGAACAGCAATAACAGAGGAGTTTCAAACAGCTGACTAAGATTTATCTCAAAGAATTTGTAGATATTTTCCAAAAAAGGCTGACTTTATGTATGAACGCTAATGGTCATCCTTGTGAATGATAAATAACTTTATAACTATCAATAAATAATTTAGCGTTCTGCTATTGTTATGGTGTATTTCATATTTACATACCATTACATAATTAAGCCACATGTTTTAAGCAAAAAGGTAATGGATTCATCGTGTTACTTACTGGCTTCAAGCTTGTTAAGAGACTAGAAGTGACTTAATCAATTGTGTTCTTTCTTAGGTCAACTGGCACCCAGTTTTTTGGGGGTTCATTATCCAGTTTGGTTTTGCCATCTTGACCTTACGAACAGAGTTTGGATACAGCGCGTTCAAGTGGGTGGGAGATATGGTACAGACATTGGTGGGTTTTTCAGACGCTGGCTCTGCATTTGTTCTCGGCAAAAACTTCAAGAGCATGGGCTTGGCTTTTGGTGTAAGTTCTTTGGTTTATCTCGTGTCAGATGTTCTTCTTCATTTGTACTAAATTATGCATAGAATATCATTGCTTTTAAAAGAAGAAGAAGAAGAAGTAGTAGTAGTAGTAGTAATAGTAGTAGAAGTAGTAGTAGTAGTAGTAGTAGTAGTAGTAGTAGTAGTAGTAGTAGTAGTAGTAGTAGTAGTAGTAGTAGTAATAGTAGTGGATTCCAATCGAGAGGATCTTCAAAATATTCGAAAGTATGTCGTTACTGTAGTTACTATGGCTCTGGTCACATTGTCATTCCCATTCCATTACACTATATTGACAAATGAAAGAAAAGATACCAGTCAGCAATTTTTCCATAATGCGCTACCTTGGTCTCATATGTAACAGAAGGACACTCACGAAGTCCACAATTTGTCGGGTGCACTTTTCAAAGTTTATATCGAGTGGCGTCACACAGTGAGCTATGACAAGACATGACTGAATCACTCCTTAATGATCGTATGGGAAATGATTAGGAACTGTATGATTTTGCTGAATATTTGAATCATGTTGTATCAAAGCAAGTACATAAGAAACAGCGGCACGTCATGAGCCTGTTCAGCTAAATAAACAGCATTAGAAAACGTTTTCCTGGATCTTTTTGAAACCAATGCATGTAACTGTCGTGACATCACAGCTTTCCATGGCGTAAAGTCTACATCATCATAACCTGTATTGGTGTGCGTTCATGTTTGGTGATAATCATTCATTTTAAAACCAAACCTTGTCATCAGCAGGCTACTCAAGAGAACCTGGGATATAAGGTTTCCATCAGCCTCAATCTCTTAAGACAAATAACAACTAAAGTTGACAACACTGTACTAAAACTTCACCACTATACTACTCTTCAAGAGAAGACACATAACCTGGGATACATTAACGTTAATACATTTTGAGAACCATCGACAAAAGAAATTCGCTTCTTTAACACTGAAAAAAAAATATGTCGTCAACAGAAAGGCTAACATAATAGCCTACCTGACAGACTAACCAACACACTGGATGGATTAATCTTCCATTCTACTAAAACGAACATTCAACAAACACTAACACACTAACGAACAGACAGATGAAACAACTAACAGTAACACGGCCACACTGGCATACACTGTTTAATAGTAAAATTGCAGAAATGATTGCGTGTAATTAGTCTGGGTCGTCCATAGGTCCGCCATCACCGGTGTCAATACCTTGTCGAGTTATGGCGGCTTGCGTACCCTGATTACCCCCAGAGCTATGCCAGCGGGAGTTTTACTCCTGGAAGGTTCTACCAAGCTGGACAGGTTTGTGCGGGCAGGGGTCAGACTAAAGCAGACACCCTGGTCCTCCAAGTTGAGGATTTTAGCATAGGGTTGACACCCCTGTCTATGTAAAAAGAAACGAAGTTACGGAAACGACAACAAATGAACAAACTTTGCTGCGGGACGCACATCCGGAGTCTGAAGCTCGTATGACTGTCAGTGGTGAAAGCCGAAGGGAAGCCACTGACACGAAAACGGACGTCCTGACCGCAACACGTGAAACAAGAATAAGATTTTGGAATGTCAGGACAATGAACGAGACGGGTAAACTAAAACAGGTCACAGCGGAAATGAGAAACTATAGATTGCACATTCTATGGATAAGCGAGAGCAGATGGACAGGGGCAGGAAAAGTTAAAACATCAACAGGAGAAACAGTACTTTACTCTGGAAGAGAGAATGGACAGCACAATGAAGGTGTAGCCATTATTCTGCAGAAAGGAATAGAAAGGACATTACTGGAATGGAAACCCATCAACAACAGACTGATAAGAATAAGATTGAGAGGGAGATTCACCAACACTACAATAATACAATGCTACGCACCAACGAATGACAGCGATGATGAGGTCAAGGATGAATTCTATCAACAACTGCAGAAAGAAATGGAAGACACACCTAGATATGATCTTATCGTAGTAATGGGAGACCTCAATGCGAAAGTTGGAACACACAATACATATAATGAAAGAGTAATGGGGAAATGCGACAGCGGAACAGCAAACGAAAACGGGTATAAATTAATAAGTTTCTGTAGCATTAACAACATGGTCATTGGAGGAACACTTTTCCCACACAAAGAAATTCACAAATTAACACGAGAATCACCAAATGGTCGGGACAGAAACCAGATAGACCACATTATGATTAATGGTAGATGGAGACATGCATTACAAGATGTGAAGGTAAGAAGAGGTGCGGATGTGGGAAGTGATCACCATTTAGTAGAAGCAAAACTGAAAGTGAAACTCAGAACGACTGGATCAACTGTAACTACACAGAAAAGGTTTGACATCAGCAAATTGAACGACCTCCTTACCAAAAAAGCTTTTGTGACTGATATAAAGAAACGTTATCAATTTACAAAAAGTCAGGAAAAGACATTGACTGATGATATAGACCAGAAATTTAACATCATTTCCACGATATATACGGAAAGCAGCAAATCATGCTTGGGATTCCAGGAAAGGAAGAAGGAAGACTGGATAACAACAGAAACATTAAACACCATAACGATGAGAAAGGAAATGAAAAGAAAGAGAAAAGCGAAGTCCCCAGGTTAAAGCAACTATATAGCGAACAGTACAGTCAGCTGGACAAGGAAGTTAAACGCCAAACCCGAGCCAACAAAAAGGCATTTCCTAGACGATCTTGCAAGACAGGCAGAAGAGGCAGCACTGAGAAATGAACAAAACACAGTATACAAAATAACTAAAATCATCAGCGGAAAACGAGGTGCAAACAATATTACATTAGTAAGAGATAAGCAAGGAAATCTCATCACGACAGCAGTTGTTGTTGTTGTTGTTTTTGTCTACTATGCTGCTGTAATACCCTGTTCAACCTGAAAGTTTGGTTATAATTGGGGTATTGTTACGTGCAGTCTTTGATATCTTACAATATTATACATTGGTATACTTGTTATGTTCGCAAATATTTTGTAAACAAAATAGATACTTTTTAGTGCTTAAGGAAAAGTCATTATTGAGTTACTTCCCTTGAAAGTTGTGTCGTCACTTTCGATCGAACTCCGCGGATGAATCCAGTTTTACTGCGATTTATTCTTTGTTTGGGTAGTAATAGATTGTTCTTGCTTCAGAATATCTATGGCCTGAATTTATGTGTATTGTTTGTCGGAGTAGGACGAGTCTGTCTTATATCTGTATATCTTTACATATCTAAGTCGAACTATATGTTCTTTTTGTGCATAGAAAGGTCAAAGGGCTGTTCGGCGGATGTGTCGCTAGAGAGGTGTGTTTTGGCTTCGCCCTGATGATGGGGGCTGTGTTTTTTTCTATGTCGGCTTGTCGCCGGAAAAAAGTGATCTCTATATTTATGGGGAAAGTGATAGTCGTCTAGACCTATCGTGTATGCTTTACCCCAGTGTTTATTCTTATTGCCAAGGAATGGCAGAATCATATTTCTGATACGCAGGTAATAAAAGATACTCTTTTGAACTCTCGTACGAAGCCACCGTTTTTCGATAGGTATGATTTGTACATCTGAGAGGATGCATTTAACTAGATGGAAAACGACTCTGATTCCTAGCAGCACTATATCCTGTAGAATGCAGTCAATTGTATCATGATAGAATCTACAGAGCAATGAAACATTTAATGAATGACTAACTTTAAGACAGATTCATTATCTGTATCCAAACGTGAGTGACAGCTCACGAGAGAAGCCATCTTGTAACCAAACATTTAGTGACTTTCAAGAAGAGAAAAGGGATGCCCGTATTATCGCTTGATTAGTCCAGAGATCACTGCTACACATGAGAACCCATTGCTAGCGGTTCAATTTGATTATATGGAAAAATCTGTGCTGGACATTATGTTAAGGAATCTTCACTAGACGAGATTAGGTCTAGAAGCCATCTTGGATATTGTTTATAATCTGACGTGCTTTGTCAGTAAACTCAGATGATATATATATGGGCAATACTGAGTGCTTGGCTACTGACAGTCCATTATACTATTATTCTACATGAGTGCCCATGTAACATTGCAAGACCATTTATCCAATGTACCATGATGTATTATGCCAACCTGTGATTTGTCACTATCTGTGCTGTCGAGTGTGTACGTCCAATTAAACTGTAGTAAAGGTACACAGTCGTTGCTGACGTTTGTCTTCCAGCACACACCCATCATTAACACCACTGATTGCTGGGATTGTCGCACTAGTTTGTGTACACTACAGTGGAGCAAACAACACCGATCTTTTACAGTGACCAGAAATAGTTAACACTGGGTCATTATTTATCAACTGGTGGACCAGCTTTCTGGGTTTGACCTCGCAGAAGTTGAGAAGTCAACAGATTACCGATACCAGACCGTTTCCTGTGGCTGATACGACACACTTGCAGTATTGGTTTGCTCTTTGTCAACACTTCGTCACGTGACCTGTCAAGTGAATGCAGTATGTAGGTCAGCGTTGTTGACATTCTTACATTAGACATTACAGAGTTTCACAGAACAGTTGGATCAATTCTTGTCAATATTAACAGGAAGACAGTATTATTGAACTAAGAAGTCCTATTTTCATCGATGGATCTTCTTGTTTTCTATATATGAACTTTAATATTTAAGGCCAGAATGTTTAATTGAATAAAGTGGCAGTTTGTTTATTTTCATAAAAATAACTTTGCCATTACTGTAAAACTGAGCCTATTTTGCAACACATACTATCATACACATAATTTATATATTTATGTTTACATGTTATTTGTTTGTATAGTATGTTAGTTTCTATGTCAGCGGGTTGTGTTTAGGTTGGGCGGAGTCCTCACAACAGAATATCCCACGTCATAGAGGGTCCGTTGTGGGCGTTTTCTATAGGTGCAATTTTCTTGATTGAAAATTTGCTGCGACAACTGTTGCTTTTGTGTTAGCTGTGAAGACTGTAATTATTGTTATTTTTGTATTTTTTTGTAATTTGTTTGTATTTCTACCCTTTGTTCTTTAGTTTTTGTGTTTGATTTGTTTCAGTGTAATTTGTTGGTCTACCCTTTTCTATCTTTCAGTTCTATTCACAATTTATATTCATATACTGTGACGTCATTTGTGTTGTTATCCCTTGCAGATTCAGTGATTATTTTCATTGATTTCCCTATTTGATTTATTTGATTTCTGCAAACGTTTTCGTATTGTCAGTCCTATTTGTACTTTATGTATTCTGTTGGTTGACATATGTTTTATATAGGTATATTTCATAAGACACTATTGCCTGTGCACTGCACTTGGATTATGGTATAAACCAGTACTTGATTATTATTACTGTTATACAAGACCTTATTAAGGCTTGTGACCCACAGATATTGGGATAGTGTACTGATTAATCAAGTCATTAAGAACTTGTGGTATTATTATTGTTTCAAGTGATTAGTATTATTGTTAGACATCATGTCTACATTAGAATACTTCATTACACAAGGGAAATCCCTTGATAAAACTGGTCAACAATTAGAAGAATGGGTGGTTGCTCAATATGACAAAGCATTAGCTGCAGAAGAGAGAAAAGCTGCTGCAGAAGAGAGAAAAGCTCTGGCTGAAGAGAAAAGATTAGAAAGAGAAGCTGAGGCTGCTGCTGAACAAAAGAAATTGCAGATGCAGGTGGAGCAAAGGAGATTTGAAGCTGAACAAAAAAAATTAGAAAGAGAAGCTGCTGCTGAACAAAAAAGATTAGACAGTGATGCTGAACAAAAAAGATTAGACAGGGAAGCTGAACAAAAAAGATTAGACAGAGATGCTGAACAAAAAAGATTAGACAGAGAAGCTGAAGAAAAAAAAAGCAATAAGAGAACATGAATTTGAGTTAGAGAAATTGAGATTGACAAGTATGAGTAATGTTAATCAGGCATCTAGTGGTAATGGTAAACCTTCTACTTACAAGGTTAAGGTTCCACCGTTCAATCAGTCCAGTGACGATATTACATTCTGGCTGGATAGATTTGAACGTTCTTGTCGTACACATAATGTGGATAAATCACAATACGCTAATCAATTAGCAGAAAACTTGAAAGGTGAATCTTTGACTAGATTATGCCTTGTAGGAGAAGCAGATAAGGATAATTATGATGTCATTAGGGCGGCTTTGATAAAGAAATACCAGCTAAGTGAGGAAGGCGATAGCCTTTTGTTTAAGACGATGGTGCCTGAGACAGGTGTAGAATTCTCAGAATTCACTGCAAAGGCACGTCTCACAGTTGATCGTTGGATTGAGCTTTCCAAAACAGAAAAAACGTATGAAGGACTTATGGATTTGTTGCTCAGAGATAAGATTATGTCATGTGTTAACAAACCATTCCTTGAATTTATACATGAGCGTAAACCCAAATCTCTAAAGGAAATGGAAGAATATTGTTCCCAATATGTCACTGCACACCCCGACGTGACTTTTGGCAACACTAAGATTAAGGAGAGTATGCCAGTTGCTTCAGCAACACCATACAATCCCAATTATTCACACAGATTTCAGGGACCTCAAAACAGATTTGATAAAAAAGGTAACCATAATAGTTATCAAAACCAAGGTAACCAATCATTTCAGGGTTCTTCTTCAAAGAACTGGAGACGAGCTGATAGCTCGCGACACAGGGGTGGTCATAATTATAGGAATTTCCGTAGAGGAAGTAATTATAGAAACTATCCGGGTTATCCGTCTTGGAGTCAACAAGATCATAATTACAGAGATACTCATTATAATGAATATGATAATGGTAACCAAGGGAACTATGACTCAAACCCAAATAGGGGTTACAATAGAGGTAACAATAACTACAGAGGTGATAATAACCGAGGTAGATCTCAAAACAAAAGACATAAACCACATTTTCAGGCAAACTCTGCACAACAAGAGTCCCATGAAGCCTATAAACAGAGTAAAGATAATAATGATGCTAGTAATATGGCATGTGCCGCTTTTGATTTTGGGAGAGCATCTCAGTGCCCCCAATGCAAAACATTATTTGAGCCAACCACAGTGTCTACTTTAAGCTGTGGCCATCCTCTTCCTGCTCTTCCTGCATCAGTCGCGCATGATGGAAGAGGTTCTCTTGTCTTACATAAGGGTTTAGTAAATAACAATCCAGTCTCTGTGCTATTTGATTCTGGATGCACCACAATTGGTGTTAGGCAGTCACTCGTAGATCCTTCCCGTGCCACTGGACAAGTAGTCAAATGTGTAACATTTGGCGGCACATTAGAGAAATACTCTACTGCTATCATTAGGATTGCTACTCTTTTCTTTACAGGAGATGTACACGCATGTCTTCTTCCGAATCCGATCGCTGACCTCATCATCGGTCGCATTCATGGAGTCAAAGAATGCACTCCGCAACAAATTTCCGCGTGGGAAAGGCAAAACATGCAGATTGCTAACGCTGTAGTCACTAGAGCTCAGGCTCTTAATATGCCTCAAACTTCATCTACTGAAGATAATGAAGTGCATAACCAAGATGATCCATTGGTAATTTCTCGTGACTCGTTTATAAAACAGCAAGAAGATGATCCCACTCTGAAGAAATTCTTCATTCTTGCAACTAAAGGTGATCCGAATAAAGACACAAGTCGTAAATCGTGGATTACAAAGAAGATTGGCGTACTTGTACGTATGGTTCAAGACTCCATTACGTCAAGTCATTCTCAAATCCTGGTTCCCAAGAATTTGAGAGTTAAAATTTTGCAGCACGCTCACGACTCTCAGTGTGCTGGACACATGGGTTTTTCCCGTACTAAGTCAAGAGTCCTTGCGGCTTTCTTTTGGCCATTGGTAAACAAGGACATACGGATTTATTGTCGATCTTGTAAAGTATGTCAGGAAGTTAAATCCAAAGGTCCACGGCATGCTGCACCCATTCAGGCGGCGGACATTCCTATTCGGCCGTTTCAAAAAATGGCCATAGACATTATTGGTCCATTTAAGATCAAGTCTGCCAGAGGACATCAGTTTATCTTGACGTGTGTTGATATGTGCACACGTTGGCCAGAGGCTATTCCTCTGAAGAGCATTACTACTGCTGACATTGCAGATGCTCTTTGGCTTATATTTTCTCGTCTGGGGTTCCCCGGAGAGATATTGTCAGACCATGGCACCCAACTAATATCAGATACCATGTCTCAAGTAATGTCTACGCTGCCGATAGATAGATCTTTAAGTAGTATCTACCATCCAATGTCTAATGGTATGGTCGAACGCCTTAATAGAACACTTAAAAACTTACTAGGGAAGATAACTGAGGATCATCCTCAAGACTGGGACAGAGTTTTACCTGCGGCCCTCTTCGCTTACAGAGAGGTACCCAATGAACATACAGGATTTTCTCCCTTTGAACTCGTCTTTGGCGCGCGTCCGCGTGGCCCTATGTCGTTGCTTCATGATCTCATAACAGCTGACAATATTGACGATGACACAAAGTCATCCTACGAATATGTCATCGCGTTGAGACAAAAGATTATCGAAGCATGCAAATTAGCAACTTCTTCTTCTGAATTTGCGAAACAGAAGGCAAGGCAATTTGCCAATAAGAAGAGATGCTTACGACAACTTTGTCCTGGTGACAAAGCATTTGTATTACTACCTTGTAGGGAAAACAGACTACTTATTTCTTGGAAAGGTCCGTACGATATAATATCGAAAATTTCCGATGTCGACTATATTGTCAATATTGATGGGAAGCATAAAACCTTCCACATCAATATGCTTACTGAATTCCATGAACGTCCGGATTATTTGCAACCCATTTTCCAAGCAACGGACAATTCTCCAGTACAACATGGTCATTACTCATCACTGTCCGTGATACAGGATGAGGAAACAAGTTTTTCAGATGTAAATCTTCCTCTTCCAATGATCCCACTTCATTCTAGTGAATCATGGAAGAACGTTACTGTCTCTCCTGATTTGTCTCTAGGAGAACAGCGACAAGTTTCAACTATGTTGCAAACATTTCAGGATGTACTCACTGACATCCCTGGACAAACGCATGTCATTGAACATGACATTGTTCTAACTGACCATACTCCTATTAGGGTTAGACCTTATCCTATACCTATACATTTTCAAGCACAGGTTGAGAAAGAGTTGGATGAGATGATAGATTTGAAAATAATCGAACCATCCACCTCTGCATATTCTTCGCCGATGGTTATTGTTCGTAAAAAAGACAATAACATACGTCTTTGCGTTGACTATCGAAAATTGAATCAAGTAACGAAGTTCGATGCCGAACCTATGCCTTTACTGGAAGAGCTACTTACTCGACTCTCCAAATCTCATTTTTTCACTAAACTTGATTTGTCTAAAGGATACTGGCAAGTTCCTTTATCTGAACGCGCCAAACCTCTCACGGCTTTTTCAACACCTAGAGGTTTGTTCCAATGGAATTTTATGCCTTTCGGTCTTATGAACGCACCAGCTACATTCGTACGCATGATGCGCCGAATCCTATCTTATCGGTCAGATGTCATTGCATATCTAGACGACATCTGTCTTTTCAGCGATACTTGGGAAGATCACTATTCAGGGTTAGATGAATTGCTGTCTACTTTGCGCGAGCACAACCTGACAGCGAAACCATCTAAAGCCTATATTGGTTTTAGCGAAATTTCTTTCCTAGGCCACCGAGTTGGTCATGGTTTCCTAAAGACAGAGGACCATAATACTAGTAAGATACTTAACATCTCGATCCCTAAGACTAAAAAACAGGTGAGAAGTCTGTTAGGTCTTATTCAATTTTATGGCAGATTCATTCAGAATCTATCCTCTATCATGGCACCTCTTTCTACACTTCTAAAGAAAGGTTCGCCTAATATGGTCCACTGGTCTCAGGAATGCCAATGCTCTCTGGATAAGATTAAAACATTGTTTTCAACACCACCTATTTTAGTGCTACCTACTAAAGATAAGACATTCGTTCTTCGTAGTGACGCTTCTTCCACTGGGATTGGAGCGGCACTAATGCAAGAGTACTCTGGAACTCTGCATCCTGTAATGTATATTTCCAGAAAACTTAATGCGGCAGAAAGGAATTATTCGGTTTTAGACCGTGAGCTATTAGCTATGGTTTGGTCGATCCTCAAACTACAGAGATTCCTTCTAGGCGCACATTTCATAGTAGAAACCGACCAAAAAGCTCTTACTGCTATACAGAGTAAGAATTTGAAGAGCTCGAGGTCTACTCGATATGCAATTGCTCTTCAACCTTTTCATTTCTCTGTGCGAGCTATTCGTGGATCAGATAATGTGATGGCAGACATTCTGTCAAGATGCCCACATGATTCCACATAACTATTAGGGCTTAGACGTCTTGATATGTCTAGTTCTATAGTAGTTCCTTTTCTATATCATGATAGATACACATTTGTAATTTAATAATATAATGATTGTATCACTACATAGCGGTTCATTGATGTTTATTCACCGCTGTGCTTTGATGATTTTTCTTCATAAATCATAAATTTAAGATATCTAATACGAAATTATGGTATGAATTTTTTAGGCATCGTGTAATTGCCAGAATTGTATTATACTTTGATGACACCTTCCTGGAAAAATTTACTTGTAGAGAAATAATTTCTCTCAGTTTATGAGACACATTCTCACCAGTCGCTCCATAAGTCGACTTAGCCTCATATTAGGCGTTATATTTATTCCTGATATTTTCATCTACGCATTATTCATGCGTTGTGAGCCTATTGTACGTTGCTCCTAGATGTATTTCAAAAAAAAAAAAGTTCCATTTTTTTTCCCGGGAGGTGTGGTAAGACTGTTACGTGCAGTCTTTGATATCTTACAATATTATACATTGGTATACTTGTTATGTTCGCAAATATTTTGTAAACAAAATAGATACTTTTTAGTGCTTAAGGAAAAGTCATTATTGAGTTACTTCCCTTGAAAGGAGTGTCGTCATTTTTGATCGAACTCCGCGGATGAATCCAGTTTTACTGCGATTTATTCTTTGTTTGGGTAGAAATAGGTTGTTCTTGCTTCGGTGTATCTATGGCCTGAATTTATGTGTATTGTTTGTCTGAGTAGGACGAGTCTGTCTTATATCTGTATATCTTTACATACCTAAGTCGAACTATATGTTCTGTTGTCTCTAGAGAGGTCAAAGGCTATTCGGCGGATGTGTCGCTAGAGTGTGGTGTGATTTGGCTTCGCCCTGATGGGGGGCTGTGTTTTTTTGTAGCGGCTTGTCGCCGGAAAAAGTGATCTCAGTATTTGTGGGGAAAGTGATAGTCGTCTAGACCTATCGTGTATGCTTTACCCCAGTGTTTATTCTTATTGCCAAGGAATGGCAGAATCATATTTCTGATACCAAGGTAATAAAAGATACTCTTTTGAACTCTCGTACTAAGCCACCGGTTTTCGATAGACACGATTTGTACGTCTGAGAGAAATATTTATCTAGATGGAAAACGACTCTGATTCCTAGCAGCACTATATCCTGTAGAATGAAGTCAATTGTATCATAATAGAATCTACAGAGCAATGAGAACATTTAATGAATGACTAACTTTAATGCAGATTCATTATCTGTATCCAAACGTGAGTGACAGCTCACGAGAGAAGCCATCTTGTATCCAAATATTTTGTGACTTTCAAGAAGAGAAAAGGGATGCCCCGTATTATCGCTTGATGAGTCCAGAGATCACTGTTACACATGAGAACCCATTACTAGTGGTTCAATATGATTATATGGAAAATATGTGCTGAACATTATTGTAAGGAATCTTCACTAGACGAGGTTAGGTCTAGAAGCCATCTTGACTGTTGTTTATAATCTGACGTGCTTTGTCAGTAAACTCAGATGATATATATATATGGGCAATACTGAGTGCTTGTCTACTGACAATCCATTATGCTATTATTCTACATGAGTGCCCATGTATCATTGCAAGACCATTTATCCACTGTATCATGATGTATTATGCCAACCTGTGATTTGTCACTATTCGTGCTGTCGAGTGTGTACGTCCAATTAAACTGTAGCAAAGGTACACAGTCGTTGGTGTCGATGACTTCCAGCCATACATGAGTGTGAGAAAAGAACATTTGTCAACACCACGAACTCTTCTTATCAATTGCATATTATACACTCAATCTATGTCTACACACCACTGCGTAGGTCAAGTTGACATTCCATACTCAAACCACGAGCAACACAACAACACAGTATTTAACTCTGGTGATGTTCGAGTGAGCTTCAGATTTTTCAGCATGTCTCTTGCTCAGGGCAAGGGTCTTGTATTAAAAGAGTTTATCAACTGATGATGACGTCTGTCTTCCAAAAAAGAGACCTTATCAGGTATATAGGGTGTTATCGTCTTCACTGGTACGGTATCTCGTTCGTAGTCCTGGAGGTGATCGGTCCTGAAAAGGACCACTAGCTGGCTGTCTGGGTTCCTCTTTGTCCGTTTGTGGTGCCGTGTCGCGCTCATGGTGTTTTTTATGTCCTGCCTCAACTATCTGGCTCGTTTTGTTTTGTGTGTTTCTACGCTCATAGTTTTTGTTGCTTTTGTCTTCTTGCTCTCCTGTATCTGCGACAGTGCTTTTTCAATTATCGTAGGTAGTAGCTGTTCTAGCGTTTCTTGGATGATTTCTTTTACTGTTTGGTTGTTTGTTTTAGTTTCTCGCGTGCTGTTTGATGATATTTCCTCAATGGCTATTCTTTCTGCTTCTATTCTTTTGAGTATTTTTGTGTTTTCTTCTGTCAGCTCTTTCAGTTTCTTGACATCTGTTTCTACTTGTTGCTGGATTCTTTTCATTTCTTCCATCACGTGTTTTATGTTCTGCATGTTTATCGCATCTTCTCCACTGTCGGTTGGTTCTTCGGCGGCCTGCTTGCTGTTTTTTTCGATTCGCAGCTTCATTTTCATTTCTCTGACTTCAGCGGTCAGCTTGTGTAACTGTCGTCTGTCTATCGTGCGTTGTTTTTCTGCAACATCCGCAGCCACTCTGTGTTTTGCCTCCTTGAAGGGGATGTTTTTGGAAACCGCTTCCTTCAGGATGCTCTTGGTTTCCTGGAACATCGGGCAGCCTCGGTATCTAGCCCCATGGTTTCCAAGGCAGTTTGCACAGGTGCGGTTTGAGTTTATTGTTTTGTAGTTGTTGTCCTCCTTCGCCTTGGGACAATCGTGGTATGGGTGGCCACCCGCACAATATCGACAGACTGCATCCCTCCTGCACGTCTTCTTTGTGTGCGAGAACTGCTGGCAGTTGGAGCACTGCATCACCGGAGGGATATAGGCTTCTGTCTTTTTGGTTGTGGTTTCGAGCGTCAGTCTCTCGGGTCTTGTCGATCCTTCTACCGTAACTATCATCAGATTGGTATCTTTCTTGGCCCAGGTTTTTAGTCTCTCGACCTGCTTGATTTTTAGATTTGCGTTTTCATCCTGAAGGCGTCTGTGGACCTCGGCTTCGGAACAACTGGTATCCACCCCTCTGATGACCAACTTCTTTGTTGTTATGTATTTCTCCACCACCACTTTTATTTGGTGGGGCAACTGGACTTCTTTTGGACTAGATTCCAGTTTGATCATCAGCGAGGTGGTTTTGTCTGTTTTGTTGAGTGAAAGCACGACTCCCTTTTCGTGCCTCCCTACTTTAGCGATACCTCTTCTTCCAGTTATCACCTCGAGGATGTTGATCACTTTGTTGTCGGATAGGGCACTAAGTGAGGCCTCGCTTCCTGACATCTGGGTGATCTTTACGATTCTCTCCCGTATCGTTTCTGCGTTATTGGTCCCTTTGGTGTTTGATCTTTGTTCCCCTCCACAGTCTTGGCTCGAATCTTTCTCCCGTTCTTTGTTATAAGGTGTTATATCTTGCTTCTGGACCCTTGAGTTGTCTGCTGTTGTTTCCTTAGGACCAGGAATGGTAGCTTGCTTTTCAGTGTTTTCGATGTTCAGCACTCCTGGGTCTACTTCTACTATCGCTTCTTGAAGAGCGAGCCTAAGGAACTCGTCTCCGTCGTCAATTCTTCGAAGTGTATCTATATTGGTCTCTTCGATATCTTCCTCTTGTATCTGTCTTTGCTGAGGAGCTGTCTCTGTCAGTTCTTTCATGGTGCTTGCAGGTGGGTCGGCTGTCATCTCGGCATCGTGTGATGGTGTCAACGGTATTTGGTGCAGCATCTCTGTGGTAGATAGGGTTTCTGTTGACGATTCGGGTATGTGCAGTGGTGGCCCCATGGATTCAGGCTCCTGTCTTCTTTTCTCTCGTCTTTCCTGCATCTGCTTTATCTGTTGATGCGCTCTCAACATGTCTTTATATTCTGGGTCTTTATAATATTGGCCAGAGACGTGTGCTTCTGCCCTTTTCTGTATTCTTTCCGTCATCTGCTCCAACTGTTGTAACGCTCTCAATATTTCTGTACGTTCTGGGTCTTCATCATCATCTTCTTCCACGCTAGCACTTGGGGCCGCACTGCTCTCCGGCAGTCTGCTCTTGTCCTTTTCCTTCGAAGCTTTGGGTCGCTCATCGGTTGTAGTATCAACGGTTGCTTTGTTTGCCTTCTGAGAAGGACTGGCCACGAAGTTGGTAGTTGGAGTATTCTTGCTCTCTGGTTGACTTTGTTTGATGCTGCTGACAAGTGTTTGAGGGCTTGTATATACTTTCCTCTTTTTCGCTTGTTGCTTGGTACGAGTCATTTTGGTATACTGCTACCGTATAATGATCTGTTGGGTGAGCGCTGTGTACGTCCTGAAAAGGTCGCTGGTTATAGTGCTGTCTTGATCGTCCTGAAAAGGACGCTGGTTATAGTGCTTTGCCGCGTCCAGACATGTTGTACGAAGATAATGTCAATGAATGAAAAAATGATCACGACAGCAGAGGGACAGAAAACAAGATGGGCAGAGCATTTCAGAGAAACTCTGAACAAGGAACAACCAGAGACACAGTTGAATGTTCCGGAGGGACAGTCTATGGAAAATACTGAGGGCTTATGGAATTCCACGCTGTATAGTGTCAATCATAAAAAACCTCTATGCCACCTTTAAGTGTAGCGTTAGGCAGAGCAACCTAACCTTTGAGGTGAAGACAGGAGTACGACAGGGATGCCCCTTATCAACCACTCTATTTTTAACAGTCATAGAATGGGTGATGCGATAAAACAACAGAGGGCAGTCCAAGAGGAATAAGATGGGCTACATTTTCTACATTGTAAGATCTGGAATATGCAGATGACATTGCACTACTAGCACATTCACATCAACACATCCAGGAAAAAACGGACTGACTTAATAAGTATAGCCAGCATGTGGGCCTGAACATCAATCTAAAGAAGACAGAGATCATGACGCTCAATGTGAGCAACCCTCAGCCCATAACAGTAAGGAATCAGCAACTGGAACAGACAGACATCTTCACATACCTAGGATGCATAGTAACACCAGACGGCGGAGCGAGCAAAGACATCAACAACAGAATGAACAAAGCAAGAACAGTCTTTTTTAGTCTAAATAACATCTGGAAGTCCTCTCAATACAGCACGAACACAAAATTAAGACTAAATGAGAGCTGTGTACTTTCTGTGCTTCTCTATGGTGCCGAATGTTGGAGAGTAATAGAGAAGAAAATGTCGAAATTGTCCTCTTTCCACACAATCTGCCTAAGAAAAATTCAACGAATCTTTTGGCCGAATACCATCACCAACCAAGAACTGCTTACTCGGAGCAACCAAGAGGACATGCACACCATCATAACTGGCAGACGCTGGAATTGGGTTGGCCACGTCCTCAGAAGAGACCCCGATGCCATCACAAGAACAGCTATGCTATGGACCCCGGAAGAAAAACGAAAGCGAGGCCGACGGAAAACAACTTGGCGGAGGACTGTGGAGGCTGAGATGCAAAGAATGAACCAGAGTTGGGACACTGTACGAAGGATGGCCGCCGACCGAGCAAAGTGGAATCAATTTGTTGATGCCCTACAAGACGCCACTAGCCGCGTAATCTCCACGGACTGCTTTGACGGTTGGCGGCTAAGGATAAAAAAAGAAAAGTCCATAGGTACATATCCGGGTTACGTGGGGGGGGGGGGGGGGGTCATGCTTAGGTACATATCCGGGTTACGTGGGGGTCGTGCTAGACCTCTGTCTGCGAAGCACTATTTTTGTAGTGCGCAGCTGGCAGAGAAGATAGAAGCGATTCGCTCCCGTGGAAAGGCGGTGGGTGCCGTTCGGTTCCCGATAAATCTATCACTTCTGTTGTTTTTCTTTTGTCTAGTCTTCTACTTCTTTATTTTTCACTGAGTGCCTGATAACAGACCTTTGTGTGTTGTTTGTTTATTTATAGACATATTCTTCCAAAGTGTACAATATATTTTCTTCCTAAGTGTACACGATATGTTTTCCTTAGCGTACAAGACATATTCCTTGTAAGTAAACAGGACATTTTCATCTTATGTGTACAAGACACATTCTGCCTCAGTACACAAGGTCACATCCTTCCTCGGTGCACAAAATGCATCCTTCCTCGGAGTAAAAGATGCACATTTCCTCAGTGCACAAGACACTGTATTCTTCCTAAGTGTACCAGATAATGATAAAGGCATGCACCTATAAACATCTTGTACATCTACGGACACAATTCTTCTTAGGATTTATTCTCTAAAGTGCATCAGGATATGTCTTTGATCTTCCTCTTGAAGACTTTTCCTTTTTGGACCTAGGCTTTAGTCTCCCATGTGTAGTTTCTACGAACAATAATTATTCATGTGCTAGTATATGCAAAGGTGAAAGCAATTTGATGGAAAATTATTCACCTTAACCTTGTTGTTATGATTTGTATGACATGTACATAATTAGATACCTAACATTTACTTTACCGACGGAGAGGCTTATGTTGTTTGTTGGTGGTTATCTGCAGATAGTGGGAGTCATTGTCTTCTTCAACTCCATCATCTTTCTTCTTACTCACTGGGGAATTATGGACGTCATCGTGATCAAAACTGGCACTTTTCTTGGATTCTGTCTCGAGACTGGACCCGTGGAATCAGTCAATGCTGTTGCTAACATATTTATGGGCTTTGTAAGTATTCCGATGTTGTGTAAATGTGGGCTTTGAAAGTGTACCGATGTTGCTAATATATTTATGGGCTTTGTAAGTATAGGGATGTTGCACGCATGATTAAGGGTTTGTGAAACATTTAAACCTTGCTAATATATGTATGGGCTTTGTAGGTATATCGATGGTGATAACGTATTTATGGGCTTTGTAAGAATAGGAATGTTGCTTATATATTTATGGGCTTTGAAGATACAGGAATTTTGTAAACATATGTATGGGTTTTGATGATATACAGATGTGGCTCACATATTTATGGGCCTTGTAAGTGTACTTGACGTCAGCGTAAGCCACATTGTTTACATTATGTCCTTCAACTAATATTCCGAACACACTGACTAACAAAAAAAAAACTTTTTTTTTCTTTCTCTAACATTTCTATGTTTTTCTGGTCAATTTTAATGCGCTGTTTTTAAATCTGCAAACCGTTTTTCGCTATCAGGTCGGGATCTCTAGAAATATGCAATTGAAGTTTTTTAACAACGCATACAGTATTACAACATCATTCGTACAAGAAGTATAACAGTTATGTAGGCTTGAATTTCTTTGCAGTCGACTTTCGTCGGTGAATGGCATGTGGTACATCGCGATGAAGCATCCAACAATAATCGGCAGGCATGGTCACACTCCACCGTCCTTGATAACGTGACTCCATTACGGCGATATCTTGATGGAATCATTCTCCATGTTCATCACTGACTTCGCCAAGGTTGTCAGGGAAAAAGATAAGATGCGAATCGAGCAAATGGATTTTGAGGGACATGTTACAGCCCATAATTATGTATGCATCTATGCACTGCTTAACAATATGCAACATAGTCGACAGATTTGTGATTTTCCAGAAAGTTATCGACGATCGATTTGAATGCCATCCATGCGCGAAGTTCCCTACCATGTAACAAGTTCTCGAATTGTTTGTCTGCAATAACTTTCCTAATCTGAGGTCCTACAAAGATACCTTCCTTTATCTTTGCATCGCTAACTTGCGGAAACTTTTCTCGAAGATAAGTGAAAGCTTTGCTCGTTTTATCTAACGCTTTTACAAAATTCTTCATGAGCCCCAACTTTTTATGTAACAGTGGTAAAATGAAGGTGTCTTTGTTAACTAATGGCTCGCGTATTACATTTTTATGCCCGAGCTGCATACGATCCCGGATAGGCCACACCTTTCTTGCATAATGTTCCTGTCTGTTGCGGCTGTCCCATTCACATCGGAAGCAACAAAATTTTGTATACCCAGTCTGCATGCCAGTGAGAATTGCAATGACCTTTAGGTCTCCACAAATCCGCCATTGGTAGTCATTGTACTTTATTTTTTCCAAACGTATAGCCATATTGTCATAAGTTTCTTTCATATGAACAGAGTAGGCGACTGGAATTGATGAAAAAAATTTATGTTATGCAATAACACGGCTTTTAGACTAGTCTTGGAAGAATCGATGAAAAATCGCCATTCGTTGACTATGTGCTCATGACCGTTTACATCTTTGCAATAGCAAATGTCATCATCCATCTCAAAGTATTGAACAAGTTCTCTGTGTCTATGACGAAATTTAGATATCGGAGTATTGGGCGCTAAAAGATTCCATTCTTTGAGTCGCGAACCGAGTAATTCCGCTTGTCCTTTGGTAAGAGCGAGATCACGTATTAGATCTGAAAGTTCTGAATGGTTAATTAAGTAAACACCATCATTCACCGGTATGTAATCTGAGTCAGAATTAGTTTCTAAAGCAGGTAAACTATCACTTTCTGATGGTTCATTTACGTCCAACGGATATTGTTCTGGTGGTACTTGGATCGGACTCGTGATTGGATCATGAGGCACTGGTTTCGAAACCGATTCAATATTTGGATAAACCACAGACTTTCTAGTTTTAAAAGTGAAACCATGGATATTTGTCAAGCAGAAGTAACAATCAGTAGTGTGATTTGTATGTTCACGCCATATTACTGGCACGCCAAAAGGCATCGACTTATGCTTCGGCGATTTTCGTAACCAACCTGCCAATGTATCGAACAAACCGCATTTGGCTTCCAAGATTTATTTGCATCATCAACTTTCGAATCGAAATAAAGTTCATATGCTATCTTTAGTAATGGTGTAAAGTTTTTCTGGTCAACACGATCGGTAAAATATCCGCACACGTAACAGAACAGATCAGCCGAATTTCTACAACTTCTAGAAGCCATATTTTGCTCAGAATTATTTCAAAATACAGTAACTATTTGAAAAAATCGCGTAACATATGTCATGCATCTTTTAACAGTATAAAAAGTAGAATTATGTTGCTTTTTATTAATTTTTAATAAGTTATATAGTAAAAATGAAACGGAGCAAATAACGGTTTCCCAAAAATATATTTATTCACAAATATCTTAAGAACCCGACGTGATAGAGATAAACGGATTTCAGATTTGAAATCAGCGCAAGAAACTGACCTAAGAACACTTATTCTTATATAAGAAAGAAAAATGTTGTTTGTCAGTGACATATCCTATTTGAATCTTGTTATATGTTTATGGTACAGACTGAACAGTTAAGTGACATCACAACCTTGCCTACACCATTTTTTGACAGCATCATTCCCTTCTGATTGCCAATTCTATATCTACCGTTTTTGCCACCGTACGCTCTTTATTATTCTCAAGTCTTTGCTATCTATGTTAATGCTTTATAGTATATTGATAATAGTTTTAATTGTTCACCTTGTCGATTTAACTTAGCGCTGTCTATAAAGCACACCTATAGATTTGTCTTTATATAACTCTTAATGTTTTATAATATGAATTGTGTTTTCAATTTCAGGATTTCTCTTTTTAATTTGTAGCTCTTTCTCGTGATAATTTTTAACAATATTTTGGTCACATGACTCATTAGACTAATGGTGTTGTGATCAGCTTCTCGCTCTTTTGCACCCAATACCAAGTTGAAGAGTCCTTGGTATTATCTACACTGTAGATCTAGGCTTTTTCTGTGACTTTTCTGCCATTCCGAAACGTGCTGAGTTGAAGTCATGAGCTCCAGTTTCTCCAGCTTGGCTTGCATTTAAGGGACTATCACATCTGGTCCCAAGCTAGGAGGAAGAAGCGTGTGGTATATTGTGAATTCCCCTCCATCCAAGGGGACTCTCCAAATATACAGAGCTAAAATACTGTGCCGTGTCTCTGATCTCTCCTAAGGAACTGTCACATCCTACACAGAGCCGATTCTCAGCTTCCCCTGCCTATCACATGCCCATAGTGAGATCCTCATGCATGCAGCTAACAGCCAGAGTTACGTCTATGGATCAAGTGACTCCTCTAAGCTTAGTGCGTAATGCTGGGTTCTCAACGTGCTTCACCACACGGTGGCCTATTCTATTATGAACTTTGTTTCTTGGATTTTTCTATTTCCAAAAGCCGACAGGACTCAATCCGAAACATTATGCCTACTCCTCTTTTATGTTTATTTCCTCCCGAATAACTATCTTATAGCTGTCAGATATTTCACCACCTACTGTATATCACATTTACATAATCCTAATACAGTTACATTTATTCTTTCAATTTCCTTTCTGATTTTATCTCATTTTTCATTCTGCACAAGTGCCCTGACATCCAAGTTGATATGGTTAAAGTATCTTTAATTGCAATTTTTCTGACAGTAATTTGATGCCTGTTGGGTATCACGTGCAGTACATGTCGCTCTCTACTTAACGAGGCGGTTCTTCTTAACCCCTATTAGTGTCTTTCCCATTTCTATGGACGTTGCTTCGATGTAGGACTGTAAAAGGGTCAATACGACGGTGGTTTACCCATGATTTCCATCTGTTTATGAACAGGAACCTATGACAGCCTTTGTCTAAAAATCTACCCGACAAGACTATGGGAAGCGGAGGAGTTAAGGTGATTCAATCTCGCCAACCATCACTTTAAAATTATAGATGTCTAATAGCATCTACTTCATTTGTGCACTCTAGCAAATGTCCTTTCTTTGGCAACAAGAACAGATATCCTTCCTTCCAGTTCCTTTCTGTCTCAGACTTAACCATGTAATTTGCCTTACACCTCTGCACGGGTGTCGTTATCTGCTTTGATTGCAAATGCAGAAATGCCATCTGGGCCCAAAGCTTCTTCCATATTTTCCCTGTAGCTCCTTTTTTCTGGTTAGATTTTTGGAGTCTGTTTTTTTTTTTTTTTTTTCTCAAGTCAAATGTCGATCAAAGATAATGCTTAGGTAGTTCGTATTTTCCTGCTGGCGTAAATTCTTCCCAATTAGCACTAGTTTGATGCTTTGTAGTTTATTTGAGAGGGAAAGCACTGTGCATGTTGTTTTTTTTTTCCTTCATTTACCTACCTTAACTATGCTGTGCTTCAAAGTTGCCCAACATATGATTAACTGGGTATCACATATGGCCGTCACCAGTACCATGCCTGGAAAAGTTCTATAGAGACAGAAATAGCCTCAAGCTGACCACTGCTTTCTTTTAACATATTCAAGATGGCGTCTGAGAGTGTACGAAGAAGAAAAAGAAGAAGGTTTTTGTGGGATCTTGAGTAGCTGGAATGTTTAGACGTTCCTCAAAATATTCCGCTCATCTCTTTATTTGTCTTTTCTGTTGCCACGTCATTTCCAAATCTTGTCCTTGTTGACGCAGTAATTGGGGTGAAAAAAATTCAGTCGCGATAAATACAAGAGAAGAAGTCATGATAGTTCTGTATCTGTATTCGCGTTTTCGTGTGGCTAATTTGTTCTGTTTGTCATGTCTTCCTAGTTATACACATTATGATACCATCGTAATAAACAATAACGTGTATAACTCTCTACAGGCAGAGGTGGGGCTGCTAATTCGGCCATACCTTCCAACTCTCAGCCGGTCAGAGATGTGTGCTGTCATGACTGGTGGATTTGCAAGTGTGGCTGGTGGAGTCTTGGGCATCTTCATTCTATTTGGGGTGAGTACAAGGGGGGCAACTGTAAAAATACGAAGGTGAAGATAGCGAAGCTGGAGTTGCATCTGTGATGCTGGTGATGTCGCAAATGGAAACCGCTACTGTATTCCTTGCTCGTTGGTTGTGATGCTGATGATGTCGCAAATAGAAACCGCTACTGTATTCCTTGCTCATTGGTTGTGATGCCACGTGTAGTTCCCGGGGGTCTGTATGGAGAAAAGACAGAAGATGGCAATTGTTGGCTGAGGCGTGTCGTATGAGGCGATTAACATAAGATTGTGTATGTGGCTGGCAACTTCATTATTTAAAACAACCTGGTACAGAAATCGCTGCTGTATGAAGACATGAATTCTTATATACTGTCGTACATTTTTAAAGATAGGTCAGAAGATATTTATGGTCCCGTCTGAGCAGAGGTGATAGTGGTAAATATGTGAGAATACAGGAGTAAGAAATAGATTTTCACGAGGGAATAGTGTAAGAGGAAGATCTGTCTCTGGAATGAGTAGTTTCTCTAGTCCAGCCTATCTATACGACTATATTTTAATATAAGGCAACCTTTCTCTCCCTGTATGAAATATACGTTACACTAAACACGCCCACACACACAAGTATGTGACAACAATATACACAAAACGTGAAAAACTATGGTTAATTGGGTATGGGTCTGACCAACACGCACATTTTAAGTCTTTTTGTTGTTTATTATCATTAAACTTTTTACAACATCAAACATATAGAGAAATCAAATAAATCAAGTTTACAGATCTTTGAAAATAACCGAATAAGTGCCCTCCCCTTGTTGAGAAAAGATCCCAAAAGAAGTTAATAACCCAAAGGTCAAAGGTAAGCACTAGATTACAGAATAGAATATGAAGAACAAATTCCCCACTAAATTACTACTCAGTAAATTGCTCAGTTTAGCTAAATAAAAAGAAGTTAGTACAATGTTTGTAACAAAGGAAAATATTTACTCTCTCTCTGTCTCTCATTCTGTCATTTGTGGCCACAAACATTCTTGCTTATCCAATAATGGTGTAGGTATCCCTTGAAAAATTACAATTGTCTGAACCTATATTGTCAGGTGGGTTGCCCAAATCTGGCCCTAGTCTAGTCTTTATATCGAATAATAATTACAAGGTGGACGCCAAATGTGGTGGTTTAATTTTTCCTGGATGAATCCTGTGTCACCGCATATAGTTACTGAAGCAAGACGTTCTCGGGACGTTCACAGTTACAAAAGAAAAGTAGTTCCTGTATTGTCTAGCCTCTGGTTGCTAAGACAAATGTTACAATATGTAAAACTGATAATCGGCTGACTCTTATGGTGAGTACCGATTTTGAAACAGCGTAGTTTTTGGGAACACTCCGTTGCTACGGCTGTCAAACGTCAGAAATATATGTTCTTTCGTATGCCCAGTGGGCTGGACAATTTTGATAAATAATTTTGGGTAATGTACAGTCCAGTTACGATTAATATTACTGTTTCTATTGGTCTCTCTCTGAATGAAGACAAAGGACCGAACAGGTCCAAAAATCGAAGACCCAAAATAATAATGTTACTTGGTAATATTAGACCGCTGGCCGCTGGTTTTGATCAAGTGCTAGATAAGGAAGAAAAGAACATTTATGAAAAACTGCTACTATCCTATCCGCCCGTACGTTTTCCGCTATGGCATGTCAGATAAAAAGGGTATGTGCCCTACCCCGTTATTGCCCGCGAGAAAATGCACAGCGCACAGAGTCAATTATTATTCAATTTATCCATACGCGCACTTTAACAAAATCCGCCTGTCACTACTAGCTATTTATCGGCATCTGTTGTTTAGTCACATAACATTAACTCTAGTCACTTATTTAATTTCACACAATGAAATATAATGCGAATTCTATTTGGTCACTGATCCGCCACACTTAATAATCTCAGTCAGCTAAGCCGTATCTTCTTGTGTAAGAAAAATGGGGTGTTTGAAATTGCATTACTCTGAACGACTGGCAAGAAATATCTATGCGTTAGGTTATTTCACTAGTTTTAAACGCTATGGAATAATAGTGAATGAAAATGGTAAACCTAACACATTTTAACACTTAAGCACAATTTCTATTACCACAAATCAGAAAATGAAATCCCCAACGGGACCATTTAACACATTTAGCGAAGAAATGGTTCTAGTCCATCGTGCTTAGATTATCCAAGAATTTCTAAGCGACTCTAATAACTGAATTTGAGAGAGCGCGGTATATATACAGCTCATGGTGTTATCATCACTAGAAGATGTTACAATTCACACCTTCTGTATAGTAGGGAATTTAGGAACTGCGTTTCTCGGATCAAAGGTTTGTTCGTTCATTCTACTCAGCGATGCTGACCGACATCTGAAGACTGGCCGTGCACGAGCCTCTCTTAGATTACGTCCCCTTGCGCAGATCAAAAATTACTTCCCCCTGAAACGTGCAAACATCAAAGGTGGTCGGGAAAATATTATCGCCCCTGTTTCTTCTTCAAACAGTCCGTTATTTCTCCGCGCGACTGTCTAATGACCGATAATTGGCAAATCAGCTAGCGTGAGAACTCATGTAAACAAATCAGGGCTCGCTGCCTGTTATGCTGGCAGGTCACGGAAATTGGTAAATGTCTGTTTGTTTACATGTCAAGAAAAAAAGGCGTAGATTAGATATGCGTAATGCAGTCAGAAAATTGCGTGGTTTGGCTTAGAAAATGGTAGACACTAAATGGGAAAGCAAAGGCTGTCAGATTACTGTATCACTATTTACATTCCACGTCACATATACAGATTCTTTAAAGTCATGTTATATTTAGGTGATTTCCTAAACCACCAGTTGACTTGGATCAGAGTAAGAACTTTTATACAGATTCTTAAAGCCATGTTATCTTTCGTTAATTTCCTAAACCACTTGGGTCAGAGTAAAAAATTCGGGTAAAATTTGTTGGAAAATTTTCCTCTTTGACAAGCCTAAACCGATGAGCACATTTTAAAAACATTTTCTGTTTTAGTGCAAGAACATTGCCGAATTGTTGAAACATTTCATAAAATATACTTTGACAGCGATGCATGTCTGCAGCCTAATGTTCATCTAAATTCTGGAGAATAATGTCTACATGTATTAAAATGTTTTTTTTTTCAAATAATCAGAAAAGGGAGAGAAACTCATCAAGACCTCGTACGTGACCTGTAGCATAAGTAAAAATCTATTACCACAACTCCCTGTTGTTGGTGTTGTCCCATACCAGCACGTCAACCCATCTAATATTTTCTTTGTCTTTTCCGTGTCTTTCTTCACCTCACCACCTTTCTCAGTGTAGCAAACGCTTGGAGCAATCAAAGGTGTTTTCTCCACAACCAACAAAAGCCTGTGCACAGCTTTGACTGGACTTTATTTTAATGGACTGACCAAATCTTTCCATCTTTCTGGTCTCGTTTAGCCGATGCTTGGTTTCACGTCCATTAGTCTCTATCTCACTGTCTGTCTTTTTTATATTAACGTAAGATATTCAAGTTATCGTATTTATCTGTCAATTTGGTTAGGTCAGGCATCCATGTACAGCTTTGTTTAATTTGTTACACGCTTTTATTTAACTGCACTTGTATGTCACTTTCATGTCACTTTCAAATCTTGCAATCGATTTTTCAATCACTTCCAGATGAGCAATAGCTCTGAAACTTGGCATAGTTGTGTATTCCCGATGACAATACAATAATCAGTCAATTATTTAATAATTTAATATTGTAATTATGACATTATGAGTAATTAAAATATTTCGTAAAGAAATGTAAACAAATCAGGGGCCATAATCAAGTTAATTAAAAATTCAAGAGTACGTGGTGTGCTTTATTTTTTTCTATGCGTAAAACAGGGCAGTACTCAAACAAGTGTCTAGCTAAATCAAGGGAAACAATCCAAATTATAAAATAATGAATCAAGGGAAAGTCGAGTTCGATCTCTAGATGGCCTTCAAATTGAAGAAATTGATTGCACCAAATTAACAGGCACAAAGCCATGTAATATTAACGCTCTAAAAGAAATGGATCGCTTAAGAAATTTTAGACCAGATTTATAATAAGTAAAAATATTGTTTATGTTTTAGGATGTCATAATTTTTCTAACACTAAAAGATGAAAATAAAAAATAAAATAAAAATACTTTAAACACACGCTTTTAATG
This sequence comes from Oreohelix idahoensis, assembly GCA_024509875.1. Taxonomy (NCBI): domain Eukaryota; kingdom Metazoa; phylum Mollusca; class Gastropoda; order Stylommatophora; family Oreohelicidae; genus Oreohelix; species Oreohelix idahoensis. The sequence goes on along the minus strand of JAMPIV010009206.1, from coordinate 86,516 downwards.
CACTAAAAACCCAAAAATAATTATTCAAGGAGTTTATAGCTTGCAGTCAAAAAATGTAACATCAAAACCCACCACAAAGCGCCCCACGCTTTTTGTCAATTTGATGTTACATTTTTTGACTGCAAGCTGTAAACTCCTTGAAAAATCATATTTGGGTTGTTAGTACATTAAAAGCGTGTGTTTAAAATATTTTTTAAACATGTTTTATTAACATGGTTGTCACTTGACAGATGGCTATTTTTGTTGAGTGGGCAGGCCGTGATAAATCTGTCGTAGTCTTTGTGTCATATCCCAGATGTAAGAGTAAAGCAGATCTATGGAAGGCAGACTAGCACCAACATCAACCTTTAGCTTCCCATGGAGCAGAGGTCCTCATTTGAAACACGCCAAGCCTTACTGCCCTCTGCTGGTGTAACGTATCGCTACGTCCTCTTCAACCTTATCTCCAGCTCTCTTCTCCGAATATTTTTTGTCTCCCTCTATTTTTCTTACCCTGGGGGTGCAAACAGGTGCTACATTGTAACGCTACTAACGTGCTACATTGTAACGCGACTAACTGGTTTTCTTAATACGTGTCCTATCTAACGCTAGCATATTTTCTTGACTTCTTCTTCAAATATAGCTGGAATTTGCTTAGAAAACAGGGTGGAGATATATAGGACACGCCATCATAAATCAGCAAGCCTGTATATGCAGACATGCCCAGGACTGGAATTCACAGAGGAAAAAGAGGGATGGGGATGCAAAGGTTTCCTGAGAAGAACGATATAAGCGAAAGGCAAAGGGAACTTCGTGTTTCTCCTTTCTCGCTCCCTACAGATACTATTTTAGATTATGAGGTTACCTGCCTTATATACAATATATTGTGATTATTATTGTTGATAAATGTATGACAACGATTATAGTCGTTGTGATTATTATTGTTGATAAATGTATGACAATGATTATAATTGTTGTGATTATTATTGTTGATAAATGTATGACAATGATTGTAATTTTTGTGATTATTATTGTTGATAAATGTATGACAATGATTATAATTATTGTGATTATTATTGTTGATAAATGTACGAAAATGATTGTAATTGTTGTGATTATTATTGTTGATAAATGTATAAAAATGATTATAATTCTCGTGATTATTATTAACAAATCATATTTATCTTGATCTGTCTTGACTATCCCTGCAGGCTCCAGCCAACCATCTACTAACGGCCGCTGTAATTTCCGCACCGGCAGCTCTAGCGCTGACCAAAGTGATTTATCCAGAAACAGAACGTGTAGACATAACCCTGCAGACAAACATGAAGCTGAATGATAAAACTGAGTAAGTCTTTTTTGCCGAAACTGCCAAGACAGTTAGAATTTTTCAAGGTGATTGATTATTTTTTTTATTGTTAGTCAGATTGACCGATGAGTTTTAACGTTCCTTAGAATTTCTAGTGACACTTTTTATTTGTCAAAAATGACGGGTTACTTTCAGTAAAATTTAAAAGTAGTTGCATAACAGTAACTGCCGTAGGGGAGTGACGTGTTAGAGACTTCATCATACTAGGTTCAGCTGTTGATGAGGTTGGATGATAAGTTCCCTTCCTCGCTGTTTTTGCAGTCCCTAACTCACGAGCAGAGTAAGCACCTATTTACAACTAAGCAGACTCGAGTGTGACGCTGCCATGCTTCGAACCCATAACCTGATCACTGTGCCACGAGACAAAAGCGCTCTATCCACTTGGCCAATCAGACCATCTTATTGTCAGTACCCGCCATTCAAGCTTTGTTTGTCTGTTAAGACAACTAGGTGGGTTCAAGTATCTTAGCTACTAGTATATATCCCGGGGGTCTCTGACCAGACAAAGCTAGAATAGACTTAGTGCTACCTCAGACATGTCGTAAAAGGCGGCTACTGTCAGACTAGAATGTACATTAAACTGGTAACCTTATCGTACAAAAACAATTACTACAGAAACCACGCTTCAGGAGCACATGCATACTTTGTTGCAGACTTCCTGCAAAGATACCAGCTGCTGTGGAGACTTCATGCTTTAAAGGGAGACCAAAAAAAAAAAAGATGAATGAATTACTGAACATTAGTCGCAAGGTTTTATATATTTTTAGTTTGCCGCAATCGAATGACGATTTTTAATATCAATAAAATTCATTGTCAACTGTCGTAAAGAAAAGATTTCTTCCTTTCAGCAAAAAAAAATTAAAAAAAAAAAACAATAATCAAGTACAATCAGTAAACAAGGAAGTAAATCACAGAATGAAAAAAAATATAGATGTAACGTAAGAAAGTTACAAATATCATAGACCACAGGTTTTCAAACTGTGCGTCGCGGCTCTCAGGGGCGTCGCGGCTCCCAGGGGCGTCGCGGCTCCCAGGGGCGTAGCGGCCCTCGGCTAACGGCGTCGCGGTGGCTTGGGAAAAGTGTTGGGCTCGATATTATGAGCCAAGGTCCATCAATAAATATAGATCTTCGTAGGACGACATGTTTGCGCCGAGGTATTATTACATGTACCAATACGTGTCATTAGGTACTAGAAGTTATTGACAAATGCACCATAAAACTCCAGAGCAGGTGGAACTTGGGGCGGATGCTGGTAAAAATATGTGTTGGGCTCGATATTGATTTATGCACAGGTCAAGGGAGCCGCGGACCAAAAACGGTCTCATAGACAATAAATATAGATCTGCGCCGAGGTAGTCATTCATCCATTTAATATCTTTTTGGGTAGAATTGCTTATATATAATACGATAGTATAGAGAGGAGCCGCGGTGATTTATGCACAGGTCAAGGGAGCCGCGGACCAAAAACGTTTTGAAAATCTCTGCCATAGACAGTTGCACTGACTGACGAGGCTGTTCTGGCTGGTGCTATATTTACAATCCAAACGAACTGGACATTAGAGCGAGACAGGTCAGCGTCTTCAGACACAAGAGACGGAAAGTCAAATTTAGTCATTCATCCATTATCATCAGCTCCCTCAAGAAGCATATGCCAAGTCTTCCTGTCTCGTGCCATCATCTCAAGGTATTTCCATCTCTACCTCATACCTGTCATTTCTCTTTTATGTCATTTCTCTTTTATGTCATTTCTCTTTTATGTCATTTCTCTTCTTCACTTACTTTTCAGTCTCCCGCTGACTCTCTTACCCCAGGGATGCCAAAACAAATACTGCCTTGTAATGCAATCAATAGGTTCTTCAACCTGTGCCCTAGAGGGTAAACCTGATGGACTGGTAGATACAGCGCGAAAAAAAGAAAGATCAAACTGAAGACAGTAACAATATAGCAATGGAAAGGTCAACCATAAAGTAAATAAATAAATAACTCTAGACACAGATGATTCTGGCACAGCGTGGTCGTCTACTAGTTACTGTTTTAATTAAGTGCTTTACTGTTTGTCCAACATATGACTTCTATTGGTCAATGTAAAAGCAATCCCATAACTGATACTGCCGTAGAGAAGAAAAGTCTTGAACATTCTACATATGCTGGCTCTCAGCTTTATGAGGTGGGGTAACCAATTTTCTTCGTCGATGCCTTTGCCTTCTGTTAAGATCCCGTACCGCTTTGATGTCTGCTTTCAACAACCGTTAGAGTCATGTTAAAATGTCCCCCAATAGCGGTAAAGTTCTTCCCAATTTTGTTTATATCACTGATGAAAGTACAGTGATAAGACGCGAATGCCAAAACGTGAGTGTGTAGCAACACTTAATCGTCCCTGTTTTTCTCACTGGTTCAAAAGGGAAGAACAACCTGCAACAGCCTTAAAAGCTGAGGTGTTTTTTTTTTTTTAAATCAAACAGAGGTTTATTTTCCAATGATGATTAAATGGTAAAATGTGGTTCTACGTCCGGTCATCAGGTCATCGAATTTGTTCATAATACATGCAATATATAGTCAACTACTATTTCAATGCTGGATTTCTGTGGTCCAGAATAACTTCAAACACTGCGGTGACAATGGAAGATTTTGACTCCGGTTTTTACGGTGTATTACTTCCACGTCCACGTAAGGTTGAATATTATACTTCATTCCTTAATACCAGTCCTAGCATAGGCTTCCTTCCGAAGCTATAATATAAAACCGGACTGTACAATAATGTGTCTGACCATTGACAAGGCGATGGTCCTCCATTTTTAAGTTATTTACCAATCTACGTCATCACTAAGGACCCACCAAAAAGCAAACGTCATAAACCAATCTACAAATCGAGTGGTTAATACATTAAGACCTTGGCCTCTATGTTCAATAATAGTGCACACAAGTGTGCTTATTAAAAATCTTACAATATCTCTCAGTTAAGTTCAGCGCCCATTTATGCGCAAATAACATTGTGACAATAAGCATATTGCAACAATTACCCTCTACCACCTGTAAGAAAAAAAAAAAAACGCAGTTTCTTTTTTTTCTTCAAAAATCTATTGGTAATAATAATAAAAATACCAGCATAATACTATCCTAAGTCTCAATACGTCTAAGTCAGTTAATTGTCTCATAAAATTATCAGTCAGTCGTCGATGAGATGAAACGGTGATAAACAAGTCATGTGAATAAAATCCACGTAGGAAGAAATAATCATAATAACAAAAATTACGGAAAAAAAACAACACCGCCCTCTATTACCTCTAAACTAATCAATAATACTAGACCCAAAACTCACCTAATATAATTACATCTAATAGGATTATCTACCCATAGGATAAAGATTACAATAATATGTACCTCACCAATGAAGAGTCAGTCCCATATATGTTTATTCATGATATAAACCCAAACGATCGCAAGTATAAGCATAAATTGGTCCTCAAATTACTTATTTCAATGCCCCTAGGAACCTCTAGATAATATACACGCAAAAATTTTTTTTTTTTTTTTTTTGCTTTTGAATATCATTGCAGTACAGTATTATATACACTATATGTGCACGTTACCCCCTAAACATTAAAGTGTGTTCTGGGTAAAACCAATTAAATTCAATGTCCCAATTACATCAACACTACTGTTGACCATGCATTAACTGTCATTAAAAACTTGTGTACTGTCTTCCTGAGGGCACCTCGACAGTACGTCTGCCACCACATTGTCAGACCCCCGAATTGCTTGAATCGTATAATTATACGGCTGCATCAGAATCGAATAACGGGCTGCTCGGGCGCATTTGTGGTTTTTTGTCTTTAAATACGCCAAAGCCTTCTGATCTGACTGTATTACGAAACATACACCCAACAAATACTTCTCTAATTTGGTTACTGCCCATACCACGGCGAGAAGTTCTTTTTCCAACACCGAATATATCATTTCCGCCTTGTTTAATTTTCTCGAAATGTACGTGATCGGATGCAGATGTCCATCAAATTGTTGAAGCAACACAGCACCAACGCCTTTGGACGAAGCGTCTGTTCGAAGAGTATAAAGATTATTAAGCCTGGGTAGTTTTAAAATCGGTGGGGATGAAAACAAATCTTTAATTTTAAGAAAAGCAGCATTGCATTCTGGAGTCCACCTAATTACATTAGGAGCCCCTTTCCTAAGTAGAGTGGACAGATCTGATGTAATTGAAGATAAATTAGGAATAAATTTACCATAATAATGCACTAGTCCTAACACACTACGGACTTGTTTTTTTGTTCTAGGAATGGAAAGATTTAGAATCTTGGAAACATTCTGCTCCAAAGGTTGAAGATTCCCATGACCAATCCTATGACCTAGAAACGTAATCTCAGAGAATCCAATATACACCTTAGATGGTCTAGCAGATAACCCAGCAGATCTAAGAGTAGATAAAAGTGAATGTAGACCAACAAAGTGTTCATCCCACGTATTGCTAAATAGACAAATATCATCTATATAAGTAATAACATCTTGCCTATGAGAGATCAGCATTCTCATCATTCTAGTGAAGGACGCAGGTGCGTTCATTAGTCCGAAACACATGACATTGAAATGGAACAACCCCCGAGGAGTAGAAAAAGCTGTGAACTGTTTACATCTATCCGCCAACGGAACTTGCCAATAACCCTTGGCTAAATCAAATTTACTAAAGTATATTGCCTTTGACAATTTTGGTAAGAAATCCTCCAATAATGGTAATGGTTCGGCATCAAATTTTGTTACTTTATTTAATTTTCTGAAATCAATGCAGAGTCGTATCTCATTATCTTTTTTTCGAATTACCACCATAGGAAAAGCAAAATTACTTTGAGACGGACTGATTATCCCTAACCTAATCATGTCATCTATTTCTTTGTTCACTTTGTCCTGAAAATGTAAAGGTATAGGGTATGGACGTACTCTAATGGGCGTTTCATCATTTAAATGTATATCATGTATGATTACATTTGTTTTACCTGGAATATCTGAAAGTACATCATTAAAGGAATGTAATAAGTCAGACACCTGTGTTTTGCTATCCAACGATAAATCTTGACATATCGTCACATCTTTCCAAGTTTCTGTAGAATGTACTGGTATGTTAGGAAAATTCATAGATACTTCAGGAAACGCTGATTCTTCCTGAATCACTGATAATGAAGACCACCCAATTGGACGCGAGACTATGTCCTCGACAGCATGAAATACTGCCTGAAGATGTTCAGGTCTTGCGTGGAATTCTTTCAACATGTTAATTGAAATATTTTCCTTTTCCCATTGACATCAAGTACGTAATCTACATCCGAAATTCTGGACAGAATTTTGAAAGGACCTTAATCAAAGATAATGGACCTCTGGGTTGAGCCCCAAACACAAGTTGAAATGGACTGAAACCAGTATGCTCATTCGGTATTTCGCGATATGCGAAAAGTACCGCAGGTAAAACTCGGTCCCACTCTTTAGGAAAATCAATAGTAATCTTACCCAACATTTGTTTTATCGACCTATTGAGACGCTCCACCATACCATTCGAGGCGGCGTGATAGACACTGCTAAGTGATCTATCTATGTGAAACATTTTCATCACCTCAGTCATAGTACCGGAAACAAATTGAGAGCCCCTATCTGACAACAGTTTTCTCGGAAAACCGATTCTGGAAAATATTTGAAACAAAGCTTCAGCCACATCTTGAGTAGCAATATTTTTTAGAGGTATAGCTTCCGGCCAACGCGTACACATATCTATGCAGGTTAAAACATATCTATGTCCTCTCGATGACATTATAGGAAGTGGGCCAATAATGTCCACGGCCATCTTCTCAAACGGACGCACCGGAATATCGGCTGCTTGAATGGGAGCTACATGATGTGCCCCTCTAGACTTAACCTCCTGACATATAAAACAAGAACGGCAATACATCGAAATGTCTTTTGATATACCAGGCCAGAAAAATGATGCAAGCACTCTAGCCCTTGTTCTCGAGTAACCCAAATGACCTGAACAACGTGAATCATGAGCATGACTTAAAATATAAGCCCTCATTGTTTTAGGTACCATTATTTGAGTCACAGTATCAAAGGACTTCCCATCTCGGAATTGTCTCACTAATATGTTATTGACGATAGCATACCATTGCTTGTGACAATTAATATCATTTGTAGTATTAATTTGTACGAAATTAAAAAATTTCTTTAGTGAATCATCATTTTTCTGCAATGTAGCAAAAGCTTCTTTGCTAATGTTGCTATGCCCCAATTCATCATTACCCAATGGTACAACATTTTGTTGAGCATGTTCCTGTGCTCGAGTAACCACAACATTAGCCCTGTGTACGTGTTCTCGTTCCCAGTCATTTATTTGCTCTCGAGTACACTCTTTAAAACCGTGAATGTGACCAAGAACCAAATCGCAAACTGGATTCGGCAACAAACATACTTTTATTTGTCCCGTAAAAAATGGCGTTGCGATATGAACCACAGCAGTTTGAAATTTCTCAATTCTACCACCAAACGTAATGCACTTAACCCATGTGCCTGTACAACAAGAATGATCAACCAAACATTGTCGCACGCCTACCGTCGTGCAACCTGAATCCTTTAATAAAGTTACTGGCATGCCATTAAGTAAGCCCTTGTGAAACTCTAAAGACCCGGTTCCTTCATGAGCTGACATAGCAGGTAACGCCGGCAATGGGTGTCCACATCTCAGTCTGGATACCACATCAGGCTGAAATAGATTCTTGCATTCCAAACATGTTTCAGCATTATTAAAATCAAATGACGCACATGCATTTGCTTGATTAACAGTATTATTGTTATCTGCGACATTATTTTCCGACATTTGAACGGAATTACCATGGTAAGCAGATCGATTATAACTATTTGACCGAAATGCCCTGTCATTTTGTTGTCTATTGTTATACAAATGTCTATTCTTATTCTGCGAGTAATGTGCTTTATTGTAACTGTAAAAGTTAGGAGTGTTTCGTTGCCAATTCATTCTGTCTCTGTTTCCCAAATCAACCTGTTGACCAGTTCCAAAATGATTGTTATTCCATCTTCTGCCAGCTGGTGAATCATTTCTATTTCCACCTTCGAAATGAGAAAAATTTCTTTGATAATTATTATTTCGATCTGAACTGGCACTTCTATGACGAAACCTATCTCTGTCACCACTATTCGATCTAAATTTTCCTTGTCTGTTATTTACAGTAGCAACACCCGCTGACTGTAACGATTCATGTAATTTAGTGTTTCTGACATTCAAGTTCGGATGAGCAACTGAAAACTGACGCCCTAGGGTCTCAACTTCCGATAACGATTTAGGATTCCGCTCCTGTAAAAATGCCAAAAACTTATCACTTACTGAGGATAATACCTTATCCCGTAATATTAAATCTGCCAGATCTTCAAATTTCCGTTGCACCTTTTCAAGTTCGATCCAACGATTAAAAGTTAAACGAATATCCGAAATGAATTGTGAGAACTCTTTTCCTGTTTCCGGCAACTACTCTTTAAAACGCCTTCATAACCTTCAGCTGTAAGCTGATATTTTTTTAATAGCGTAGCTCTAGCTTCCTCATAGTTTTGACTATCGCCTTCTAACGAAGCGACTGCACTTAACGCCTCTCCTGATAAAAAATTCATCAGTTTGCTACACCACATACTTTTATCAATTTTATATTCTGTGCATACCAATTGAAATCTTGACAAGAAGAACGTTATATCGTCGACCCCTGGTTTAAACATGGGCAAATGGATTTTAATGTCACCTTTTTGACCATCATTCTGAGTGTGTGATTGACTAGTAGCATTTCCATTTTGCAACTTCTGTCTTTCAATTTCCAATAGCATCATTCTCTCTTCATATTGTCTCCTTTTCTCATTCTCTTCCATCTCCAAGAGTTTAATTCTCTCTTCGTCTTGCCTCCTTTTCTCTTCGTCTTGCCACCTTTTCTCATTATCTTCCATTTCCAACCGTTTCATACGTTCCTGGTTGGCTAATTCTCTATCTTTTAATTCTAACTGACGTTTCTCTCATTCCTGCGCCTCTTTATATTCTGTTTGAGCAAACTCTTGTAATTTATCTCCTGATAACCCAAGAATTTTACCCTGTTTGATGAAGTACTCCGCCGTCGACATTTCAGAATCTGAATTCTAATATTTATCTCATCAAATAAACTGTAGTATTCCAATTATTCTGCTATATTCGAAACCTTATCGATACTCATTATTGGAGATTAATCATCTTTTATTTAATAAAATATGCAGGTATAAATCAATCAACTAAGAAATTATACAAGATAATATTACTACTGAAAACATAGAATGATCAATGAAGAGAATCAATTACATAGAAATATACACATTAGCAATGACAATCACCGCACATAAACAATTAAAGAAAAGATAATATCGTAAAGAACCACAGAGTGACCCCAAGAATCTACACCATTCCAGTAGCCTCAAAGAAACTTGCTATAAGTTTTTGCAATTCATCCACCCAAAATCAACCTAGGAAAACACCCCAGGACACCTACGATGAAGAAGTATATTACGAATAAAAGTGACAAAAGAAAGGTGCTCGCTAATATAATTAGTATACTGATACCACAATACAATGTCTACTTATCTGCGGGGATCCCAATCCTCCTCGTAAAGCATTCGATCCAACATGGGTTATGATTTTCATACAACTGGATCCAAACAGCCACAGTAATTTCCTCTGGTTGGAAGTACTCGTTACCGAATGACGTCATTCACTTTAACCTCCGCAGGTACACAGCAGGACTTGAAAATGGAAATTGACAACTGTTGCAATCATTTCCTTGTACAACTATGATACTTCTCTGTTGACTTGCGTCTGTACATCCCAAGCACGTTGACCTTCCCAGTCAAGGTTACGAATTTCAAATAACGATCGATTTCTTGAGCATGCAACAGGTGTCAGTGTTCCAAAATACGTGGCAATCAATTGAGCTCAAATATCCAAATCTTCTAGAACGGGAAATATGGCCACCATGTTAAGATCCCGTACCGCTTTGATGTCTGCTTTCAACAACCGTTAGAGTCATGTTAAAATGTCCCCCAATAGCGGTAAAGTTCTTCCCAATTTTGTTTATATCACTGATGAAAGTACAGTGATAAGACGCGAATGCCAAAACGTGAGTGTGTAGCAACACTTAATCGTCCCTGTTTTTCTCACTGGTTCAAAAGGGAAGAACAACCTGCAACAGCCAACCTCTACTTTAACGGACCATAAAAGCTGAGGTGTTTTTTTTTTTAAAAATCAAACAGAGGTTTATTTTCCAATGATGATTAAATGGTAAAATGTGGTTCTACGTCCGGTCATCAGGTCATCGAATTTGTTCATAATACATGCAATATATAGTCAACTACTATTTCAATGCTGGATTTCTGTGGTCCAGAATAACTTCAAACACTGCGGTGACAATGGAAGATTTTGACTCCGGTTTTTACGGTGTATTACTTCCACGTCCACGTAAGGTTGAATATTATACTTCATTCCTTAATACCAGTCCTAGCATAGGCTTCCTTCCGAAGCTATAATATAAAACCTGACTGTACAATAATGTGTCTGACCATTGACAAGGCGATGGTCCTCCATTTTTAAGTTATTTACCAATCTACGTCATCACTAAGGACCCACCAAAAAGCAAACGTCATAATCATCATCATCAGTTGCCATCTCCACAACGGAGGTTGGCTGTAATGGATCTCCAACGTCTTCTGTCTCTTGTCTTGGTGGTACACTCTGATAGACTCTTTCCCGTCCATCTCTTGATGTTATCTTCCCACTTATAGCGCTGTCTTCCCCTTGCACGTTTACCTTCAACTCTCCCTTCTGTTATGGTCTTCTGCAAGGTGTTATGCCTTTTTATGTGGCCAAAGTATTTTAGCTGCCGAACTTTGACCTCTCTCATTAGTTCTCTTTTCATACCTAGATTTTCTAGGACCTCCTTATTTATTTTCATCTCTTTCCATGAGATACGCCCCATTCTTCTATATATCCACATTTCAAGAGCCTCAATTCTTTCTTCCAAATGCTTATTCATCGTCCATGTTTCTGCACCATACAGAAATGCAGAATATATATATAACACTTTATGATTCTCAGTTTTAATTTATGAGATAACTGTTTGGATGTCAGTATATGTTTCATGTTGTTGAATGTAGCTTTGGCCATTCCTATTCTCTTCTTGATTTCTGTTTCACATCTGCCATCTTCTGTTATTATATGACCAAGATATACGTAGCTCTTGACTTGTTCCAGGATTTTCCCATTTACGCTTATCTTTAATGTGGGTTTATCGTCTGTTTTGCTAATTATCATAGTTTTAGTTTTCTCAATATTAATGTCGAGTCCATATTCATGACTTATACTGTAAATCTACAAATCGAGTGGTTAATACATTAAGACCTTGGCCTCTATGTTCAATAATAGTGCACACAAGTGTGCTTATTAAAAATCTTACAATATCTCTCAGTTAAGTTCAGCGCCCATTTATGCGCAAATAACATTGTGACAATAAGCATATTGCAACACCTTCCCTAAATCCATTATTTTTCGCACTTGGAAGTGTGGCCCGTTGCTTTCCCGTGGGTCTCTTATGAAACAAAGAAAGTGTGAAAAGTAGGGTGTATGTGGGTGGATGTAGAAGATCAGGCAACACTCATACACCGCTCGTCTAGCTCACTGTCTAAGGAGTAATACACCAACTCCAACAACCATATCAATCTCCGTGAATATATTATATCATAAATAAGTCACAATGAGTGCAGGGCCATTACAAATATTGGAGACTTAACAAATCCCGAATATTCTACAATCACTCTGATTCTCGGAATATCTACAGCCAATATCTACAGCCACAAAATAGGATACTTCATATTTCCACTGTACAACTCTGGCCCTCTACTCGCGCACTACTATAGACATCCACCCTTCTCTTCTTTACGCTCTTCGATGTCTCCTGTCTACTGTCTACTCTCTACTTACCCAACACTCAACTGACCCAACACACATCTTTCTCTGACTGACCCCTTTCATTCGTATTCACTAAACACGTGAAAACCTTCCACACTCCACTGAGCTTCATTCACGCGTAACTATAGCTAGCAGCTTGTCGTACTCTCTGCTCACAACATTGCTTGTAGCTAAAACATTACAACTCAAGCATACCCAACTCACAAAAACTCAAATGACTAATTAACTCCCGCTGGAGCATGGGAACATTCATACATGCAAGACATTCCGTGACAGCAAGAATAAGACTTCTACTCCCCCATGCAACCGTACAAGGCTACTAATTTGAGGTTGTACATGGCGGCTGGCTGGCAACCTCATCGTAGAAAACAAAGTTGTTACATAACCCACCCCTGCAAGAGCATGTCAATACTTCATACAGGCTTTCTACAACGAACGAACGAACGAACGAGCTTTATTTTCGAAGGGATAAGAATTGGGCGCGCAGGTCCGTCTAACATTCTGCCCCTCCACTCTCATTTATCCTATCACTCCAAAATTTTACTTTAAGCATTAATTTAAAGGCATGCAACATTATAAAGCATAACAGCATTCATTCACAGTGTGCAATTGTGGTAAAGTGGGATGATATAAATATTTATAGGGACTTAGTGTACTGACTGAGATCAGCTGTGAAGGTATCTGTATCTAATATGTGTAGTGTTTTACAGATAACCTTACTTACTGCCAAATATTTATATCTGTCAGAATTATTCTGGAATATTGTGTTGGCAACGTTATATGTCTAGGGTTATGCAAATGATGAAGTGTAAGTCACCACAACAACAAACAGATAAACAATTTAATTATTCCACCACACTTGACAACACTGTGACACTCACAAACAGTCAACACTCTAGAAGACTATCTTAAAAGATTCAATGATAAATTTCAGATATATATACAGATGTATTGATTTTTTCTACAATAGTGATCCTGATTCAACTACACAGTGAACCAGGCAATATTATAATATGTAATTACAAATATTATGTACACAGATATAAATGTGGTCTTTGCATTGACATACAATATTAGTAATCTATGTGTGTGAGTTGTGATGTGGTAATATGAGGTAATACTGGTTTTGTTCTTCAAGATAGATTCTTATTAGACATCATGACTGCATGTGTTTGTTTCTGTTGGAACTAGTATTGGAGATGTTCTCAGTTCCTGTCATTAAAACAATTAATTACCCCTCTTTAATTAATACAATTCATTTTAAGAGGAGGTGGTACAAATTGTTGAGCTCTGTTGGCCACGAAGGGCTTAACTTTCGTGATGGCGGCAGGCAAAGACTCCTCTGCTAGACATCTTCACTGGTTCTGAAGACACCTCACGGGTTCTGAAGACACCTCACTGGTTACTACAGGGACCAAAGAGTATGTTGTAGCCTCTGGATTCAGCAAATGCTCAGACCAGGTGCGGCTTCAATAACTAGGACCACAGTCCCTGAAACAAGAAGGATGTACCTCCTACTTCAGAACTAATTTATACTATCTGGCTAGACTGAGCACAATACATCACAAACACAGAGTTCAGAGCTTTAGTTTAGCTGGCTTCAACGCACTGTTGCTTTATCAAGCTTATTTGAACTAGTGGTCTCGAACTAACGCTATCAATTAACTATATCAACAGACCTGTCGTGGTTGAGTTAGAGTGTAGAGTATTTGTCGAGTTGGACAACAGTAGTGAAATCGACAAGGGATAGTGGACTGACAGAGTTATAGATTACACTTTAGATAAGGTGTAAATAGGAGATGGACTTGAGACAACCTGGAAGAAGATTTATCAAAATGATCTCTCTCTCCAAGCCTCAACTCACTTTACTGTCTAAGCATCTCCTGCTCTCTCTCTTTTCTCTTATCATACATAGAGATTATAGTAAAGAGCTAAAAATACAAATATGGATGGAAAGGTCGTGAACAGCGCATTAATAAATGTGTAAAATTTATTAAAGAAGAAAAAGCATGGAATTAATGCATATCATCACAACAACATAAAATTTCATCAATAATCAAATATTCATCGATAATCATATACACCAACAATCACACACACAGATCACCATTCATAAAACCTGTAGAACACAAAGAGAAATAAATAAACTGTCTGCCAGTCTGTCGGTTTTCGTGGGACCAAGTACAATGCTTCAGACAGTGTCTTTTTTTACGTAAAGATATACTCCATGGGTGATGGACTTGACCTGTATAAATCCACTGTAGTCGCTATTGTTGGTGGCACCCCTGATTTCGCGATGGGACTGGAAGACTGTCTATCTCCTGCTGACCAAATAAACAAACTGAGCGACAGCATGTCCGTCCGCTTTCGTGGGACCAAATGGGATAGCTCCAATGTCTTTACGTAAAGATATACTCCATGGATGATGGGCTTGACCTGTAAATCCAATGTAGGCGCTATCTTTGGTGACACTAATTTGCGTGAGGGGCTGGAAGACGCTGTATATCTTTGCTGGCCGCTCCTAAGTGCGAGGTTTTAATATATCCAGGAATAAATACACAGGACGAAGTCACTTGAGGACTAATTGTCCCTTGCGCGCTTATCCGGCGCTAGAATCGGCTTTCGTACTTGGTATAAATCCTGTTTAAACTGGTTTGGCTGTGGATTGCTGAGTGCCCCGTTTAGGCACAACAAAGGCGGGTGATATGGAATTCTGCTGTAGGCATGCTGAGCGGGTTTGATATTCTGGAAGCCGCAATGCTCTGGCTGGTAATCCAATAGGCGAGTAGAGAACTACTACTGCGTTTGGCGATTCCAGATTTAGCGTTGGCTCCGTGGCACTGCGTGAGCTTAACTTGGCGTTGACAAAAAGGGGTTTTGATTCAGGAACGGGGTGTGACGATTCGTGACGCTAGCGGTATTCAGAACCCTCTAGATCGAAGAGAATATTTCGTTCTTCGCCTGACTGGAATCTGCTCTCGCGAGTCGGTCCCCCTGGAACTGAGACCCAAAAGAGACACCTTTTAACTTCAAGCAACGCTAAAATCAATCTAACTTTATACAGTAAGTTTCGCTCCACTATGGGATTAAATTTATTGTAGTTATTGCTATGATAGTTTAGGGCTGTCTTTAACCATGTCTCCTGTTCCTTAAAAATATCAATTATCAACACGCGCCCGCATAGGCTTAATATCTTTTGCACACCCATGTAACTGTCATTAAATATTCTGACAGCAAAATCTACTCCTCTTCTCCCAATCTCAACATACAGGAAACCTAACATGTAGTTACAGTTAAATTAATATGCTTATTCATCTTACAACATTAAATGAATTTACATAAACCGATTACAGCATTTGACATTACACAAATAAATCGTATGTCCCCTTTGGGAAATATATTAGCATTTCCACAAAATGAGTACAAAGAAAATGCAATGTTCTTGCTATAATAATACAGTTGTGGCTAGATCATACGATATAATTATATCTATGCCTGGTGACTGCTTTCCGTGAAAGTTATAGACTAGTGCCTAGCCACACAAGTAAGCATAAAATGATCCTCCCTTGCCACTAGAAATATCTATCAAAAGGAATAAGTGACTATCTCCTATAATCCAGAGTTATTACCTGCATCTCACTATTCCGTTTTAAAGTGAACAATCCACACCTGACATTATCTTACAGAAATGACAGTTAATTTTTGCTGACTCTTAACCCAATAGTAAGCATTCGTGGACTGATTCTACGCCTAATATCTGTTATTGTAAGTTTAACATTTAACCCATGATAAACCGTAACAGTGTAAGCACCACTTAATAGGCCGTAGACAGCGCTACCTTATCACTGAATAAATTACTAGGAGAAGTCCTCAGAAATAAATTCACTTCCCTAACAGATATATATAAAAGCTAACATGAATATATCATATTTATAAGATATGTCAACTCACCCCGAAAAATGCCAAGAAATAGGCGAAAAACATTTAGTTCTGTGTTAATGTTTGCCTTATTTCCATAATGGTCTATCTCGGGCCAGGAAAATTTACGAATGTCTTTGTCTATTAAAACCAATCTACTCTTATAGATTACAAGGGACGCTCCCCCCGAACATCTGGCGTGCGTATTTCTACAGAAGTTCGGCGAAAGACGTAATCTAGAGAAGACAAAAGAAATCGTGCGAAAGTTCCCCAGGCCTCAAAGGGTACCCGCCGCTCGTCATCAAACGTTTTAAAGCGACCAGAGAAATTCCCCTGTTGGGACCACAGAGGGTACCCGCCGCTAACGAACCGTTTCTTTCACAGAAACCGTCTTGGCTCGTTCTAACACTTAAAGCGGACCCGAGAAATGTTTCTCTGGTCGAACAGGTGCGTGTAGATAACATTACGTCTAGCGTTAGCTGACCGCAGCTGGCCAGCGTAAACAACCTCGGGTGGGGTTTGAGAGGGTGAGAAAGTTTGGCCACAAAGGTAGAAAAGGAAAGAAAAAGAAAATACAAAATGTCTCGGAAAACAGAACATTTAAAGGAGTAATCATATTATGGACAAGATGGTAAAATAAATTATCTTTCACGTGACAAGTGCCCCCCCCTTTTAAAGTTCGAGGAATACGGACAAAAATGACAGTAATTTATCTTTTCCATCGTCTTTTGTTACCTGTCATTGGAACATCCTATACTCATAAAACCAAATACGTTTCCAATTTCTGTCTGTCTGTATGACTAGCTCCGAGTTCATTTCTTTTCTTCCCTCTGTCTAATAGACGTTCAGCGAATGGGATTTTGCGAGGCCAGTCGGCACTGACGCCTTCCGTTTCCGTGTGAACCTGACCTTGCTTCCGCAATTCGCTGTGCCTGTTTATGGTCCGGAAAATTATCCGCACCTGTTGTGAGTTTCGGCCCCGCCTGAACTCACTGGCCACTGCGTAGATAATCCGCCTGTTACATGCAGTGTAATCGTTGCTGGACTCGGGCTGTTTAATTTCCGTTATGGGTTTACCTGTCGCGGACTTGAATAACCCTGTATAGCTGCAGTCTATAGGGACTTTTCGCGCGCGTATAACCCTAGTTGGTAAATAAAGCCGTTCGTTGGCCGAAGAAATACTAGCATTTTCCTTCTGCCTCTCCACACCTACTCCGCTGTTTCGGCGGGAGCATTGATCAATCTTCAGATCTGTGCCGTCTAAAGGCGGGTCTGGAGCTTTCCTTGCCTTGCCAGTCACAACTCTGGCTTGGTCAACGGAAATGATCAAGTTGTTCTGTAATGGCCTGGCGGAGGCGACTACTTTGCTGTCCATCAGTGGGGTTGAGACCACTGGAATAATGCGATTTGAATGAGAAAACTCTGCTGCCTGAAGCAAAGAGTAATCGATCGCATTCTGGGGTTCTACTAAATCATAACGGATCTCCGTAGCTTCTATCCGTGAAGACAGATAGGTAATATCTGCGAGTTGCAGAGCTTGTTGAGTCGCTTTACCATTACTAGCATGACGTGAGCCAAGGCTCTCAACAATGGCTCCTTGTACAGTAGTAAGGCAGCTTTTCTCACTGTCTTCTGCCCTGAGAAGTGTGAGAGACTCAAATGGAATACCAGGGATCCCTTCGCCTGGAACCCTGTGTCCATCATAAACGTCAACTTTGCCCTCCCCTGAGGAAGTTACTGGCGTCAGTTGAACTTTGTCCTGCAATGCGAGATCCACTTCCTGGTTGACAGGCCCCGCAGACTGCATGCAAAAGACTGGACGGTTTGAGATCCCGTTTGATCGCGAAGTGCCCGAGAGAAAACTCTCGGTGTGTTTTTCCAAAGTTCCTTGGAACGGTTTGGAAAGTTTAACCCTTTTAGCAGGCGACTTATTCTTGCACCTTTTAAGCTCAGGGTGATAAGAGGAGCGGCGCCTCCATTCTACGATCGCTGAGTTGGAGGGATGCGCCTCTGCATATGGTTTTTTCGCTGTCCGGCCGGGAATCTTGCGAAATATAACGTGATAGGGTGTGGCTCCCTTTTCTCGACGTCACGTGTCGGTTTGGTGCTGCTCGGTCTGGAGCGTGAGAGGCTCGGGGTTCGCCGCTTGCCAGACGGGAACAATCCGTATTACAATGCTTGTTAGCACCTCTCTCACCTTTGAGCAGTTTCCATGCCTGGGAACGTTGCGTAATTTTCCCCGTGGCCTTAGGTCTGCTATCCCGACGTAAATTCTTTCCTTGTTCGGGCTTCGGATCCAAGTCCAAAGGAAAGTCAATTTTCTGGAGTTGGGGTTCGGTTTTAGCAGGCAAGTTTTCTTTCATGGGCGCAAGGTTTGCAGGGGCGTTGACCGTTAAGGGCACAGTAGAAGGGGAAGTAGAGTGACTACATTTAGTATCTGTTTCCACCCTCCGAATTTGGCTATCCAGTTCATTCATTCTGATTTGGTGTAGCCTGTCCCTTTCTTGTCTTTCTCTGTCCCTTTCTTGGCGCTCTATTTCCCATTGCTTGTCCCGCTCTTGTTTTTTGCTTTTCCCTTTGCTTCTCGTCTTCTATCACTTCTTCTACATACTGTCGGGTGAATGCTTCACTCTCCCCAGTTTGTTTACAGGACCATGCTAAGATTAAACGGCTGTCAAACCAATTGTCTACCTCGTATTGATCCTGCAGGCTTACTGCAAATTCTAGAAAGGGCTGGATTTCGCTATCCTTGTACTCCATGTACTTAGCTACCTCGAGGGCAATCCTATGCACTTTATCTAGATCGGCCATTATATCAGGGTGAGCAAACACTATAGAAGGATAGAACCTAGAGATCTTAGTTACCTAGTCCACTACGTGCTGATTAACTTAATAGTCAATAAAATCTAGACTAGCCTGGGAACTTTAAAAACAAGAAAGTTTGTAGCTACTCTGATTGCGACAAGTAAAAACCCAAAAAACTCCAAAAAATTTAAGTGATGTAAAACTTACTATCACTTCACCCCAGTTCTGTCAGTACTACGCTATTGAGAGGATTGGTTGCTATCATCCGAATGAACACCCTCCCTTGGTACAAATGCAAGCTAGTAACTGACTATCTGTAGCTTCTTATCTTTGATTAAAGAGCTACTCCTGAAAAAAATATTAACCCTTAAAAAAAATTTTTCTGACTTTTACAACAATAGTCGTCAGATTTGTCAACCAAAAACTCAGCAGTGATACCATCAACCTTTACCAGCTGTCTCATGTGTAGCATGAACAATAAATGTAACTTAATATTTATGATTGCTGTGGAGAAAAAACGCTGTTCAGACTTCCTCCAAAAGAAATAGTTCGATATGTCTAGGGGAAAGAAATTCCTATAATCTGCCGAACACTAAACTCTAAGAATCCAGATAGAATCTTGTGAGAGATTCATCCTCGGATCGAGCACATATTAAATGTCGTACTAGATGGGTTCTAGAATCTCGGACGGGCTC
The DNA here is from genome assembly GCA_024509875.1 of Oreohelix idahoensis. Lineage (NCBI taxonomy): Eukaryota > Metazoa > Mollusca > Gastropoda > Stylommatophora > Oreohelicidae > Oreohelix > Oreohelix idahoensis. The sequence continues at coordinate 66,711 of JAMPIV010009206.1, read as the reverse complement.
CCAATTGTCGTGGTTGAGTTAGAGTGTAGAGTATTTGTCGAGTTGGACAACAGTAGTGAAATCGACAAGGGATAGTGGACTGACAGAGTTATAGATTACACTTTAGATAAGGTGTAAATAGGAGATGGACTTGAGACAACCTGGAAGAAGATTTATCAAAATGATCTCTCTCTCCAAGCCTCAACTCACTTTACTGTCTAAGCATCTCCTGCTCTCTCTCTTTTCTCTTATCATACATAGAGATTATAGTAAAGAGCTAAAAATACAAATATGGATGGAAAGGTCGTGAACAGCGCATTAATAAATGTGTAAAATTTATTAAAGAAGAAAAAGCATGGAATTAATGCATATCATCACAACAACATAAAATTTCATCAATAATCAAATATTCATCGATAATCATATACACCAACAATCACACACACAGATCACCATTCATAAAACCTGTAGAACACAAAGAGAAATAAATAAACTGTCTGCCAGTCTGTCGGTTTTCGTGGGACCAAGTACAATGCTTCAGACAGTGTCTTTTTTTACGTAAAGATATACTCCATGGGTGATGGACTTGACCTGTATAAATCCACTGTAGTCGCTATTGTTGGTGGCACCCCTGATTTCGCGATGGGACTGGAAGACTGTCTATCTCCTGCTGACCAAATAAACAAACTGAGCGACAGCATGTCCGTCCGCTTTCGTGGGACCAAATGGGATAGCTCCAATGTCTTTACGTAAAGATATACTCCATGGATGATGGGCTTGACCTGTAAATCCAATGTAGGCGCTATCTTTGGTGACACTAATTTGCGTGAGGGGCTGGAAGACGCTGTATATCTTTGCTGGCCGCTCCTAAGTGCGAGGTTTTAATATATCCAGGAATAAATACACAGGACGAAGTCACTTGAGGACAAATTGTCCCTTGCGCGCTTATCCGGCGCTAGAATCGGCTTTCGTACTTGGTATAAATCCTGTTTAAACTGGTTTGGCTGTGGATTGCTGAGTGCCCCGTTTAGGCACAACAAAGGCGGGTGATATGGAATTCTGCTGTAGGCATGCTGAGCGGGTTTGATATTCTGGAAGCCGCAATGCTCTGGCTGGTAATCCAACAGGCGAGTAGAGAACTACTACTGCGTTTGGCGATTCCAGATTTAGCGTTGGCTCCGTGGCACTGCGTGAGCTTAACTTGGCGTTGACAAAAAGGGGTTTTGATTCAGGAACGGGGTGTGACGATTCGTGACGCTAGCGGTATTCAGAACCCTCTAGATCGAAGAGAATATTTCGTTCTTCGCCTGACTGGAATCTGCTCTCGCGAGTCGGTCCCCCTGGAACTGAGACCCAAAAGAGACACCTTTTAACTTCAAGCAACGCTAAAATCAATCTAACTTTATACAGAAAGTTTCGCTCCACTATGGGATTAAATTTATTGTAGTTATTGCTATGATAGTTTAGGGCTGTCTTTAACCATGTCTCCTGTTCCTTAAAAATATCAATTATCAACACGCGCCCGCATAGGCTTAATATCTTTTGCACACCCATGTAACTGTCATTAAATATTCTGACAGCAAAATCTACTCCTCTTCTCCCAATCTCAACATACAGGAAACCTAACATGTAGTTACAGTTAAATTAATATGCTTATTCATCTTACAACATTAAATGAATTTACATAAACCGATTACAGCATTTGACATTACACAAATAAATCGTATGTCCCCTTTGGGAAATATATTAGCATTTCCACAAAATGAGTACAAAGAAAATGCAATGTTCTTGCTATAATAATACAGTTGTGGCTAGATCATACGATATAATTATATCTATGCCTGGTGACTGCTTTCCGTGAAAGTTATAGACTAGTGCCTAGCCACACAAGTAAGCATAAAATGATCCTCCCTTGCCACTAGAAATATCTATCAAAAGGAATAAGTGACTATCTCCTATAATCCAGAGTTATTACCTGCATCTCACTATTCCGTTTTAAAGTGAACAATCCACACCTGACATTATCTTACAGAAATGACAGTTAATTTTTGCTGACTCTTAACCCAATGGTAAGCATTCGTGGACTGATTCTACGCCTAATATCTGTTATTGTAAGTTTAACATTTAACCCATGATAAACCGTAACAGTGTAAGCACCACTTAATAGGCCGTAGACAGCGCTACCTTATCACTGAATAAATTACTAGGAGAAGTCCTCAGAAATAAATTCACTTCCCTAACAGATATATATAAAAGCTAACATGAATATATCATATTTATAAGATATGTCAACTCACCCCCGAAAAATGCCAAGAAATAGGCGAAAAACATTTAGTTCTGTGTTAATGTTTGCCTTATTTCCATAATGGTCTATCTCGGGCCAGGAAAATTTACGAATGTCTTTGTCTATTAAAACCAGTCTACTCTTATAGATTACAAGGGACGCTCCCCCCGAACACCTGGCGTGCGTATTTCTACAGAAGTTCGGCGAAAGACGTAATCTAGAGAAGACAAAAGAAATCGTGCGAAAGTTCCCCAGGCCTCAAAGGGTACCCGCCGCTCGTCATCAAACGTTTTAAAGCGACCAGAGAAATTCCCCTGTTGGGACCACAGAGGGTACCCGCCGCTAACGAACCGTTTCTTTCACAGAAACCGTCTTGGCTCGTTCTAACACTTAAAGCGGACCCGAGAAATGTTTCTCTGGTCGAACAGGTGCGTGTAGATAACATTACGTCTAGCGTTAGCTGACCGCAGCTGGCCAGCGTAAACAACCTCGGGTGGGGTTTGAGAGGGTGAGAAAGTTTGGCCACAAAGGTAGAAAAGGAAAGAAAAAGAAAATACAAAATGTCTCGGAAAACAGAACATTTAAAGGAGTAATCATATTATGGACAAGATGGTAAAATAAATTATCTTTCACGTGACAAGACCTAACCAATCAAGCCATTTCTACCCCATCGTTTGAAAAAAAGTACTCTTACTTCCGTCTCCCTTGACAACAAAAGATAGCATTTATAGTCCGACTAATCGTGTTTAGCCTTACATATCATTCCCTCCAATCAATTCAAATGTAACTTGTGGCCTATTTCCGTACAATGGTGGTCTAAAATTCTGCCACTGAGCGACTCCGAGTTTTTAGGTTGTCTGACACCCTCATTATTTTCTTTTGCCTATAATTTATTAATTCCTGGACTATTTGCGTAACACTTAACATATTCTGTGTCAGCAAGCCCTAAGGAATCCAAATATCTCAATCTAAGGGAGCTAGGTGGCTGCGTTCAAAATGTGCATTTTCTACCACCTCCTGTTCACTTCAATCCCCATGTGGTGTCTGGGTACTGTCATGTTTTCAAACGTAAATCCATCTAATGTCATCTTTCCTAATAAGCGTTTTCCAGGTTTTTTAAAACCTAACTCTGGGAAGGGTAGTGTTTTTATCACTGTCCGTCTGAAATAAAGTTAGTGCATGTGGCCTTACACGCATGTTAGGGGTGGCATTAATATAGCGAGACGCGTGTTTAGTGTTGCTTGCGTTGCTGCCTTCAGCCCTCCCTTCTTTCCATCTTAGTCCATCTGTTCGTTCGTTTTGGTAACGTAGTATAATTAATGTTAGGATTAATTTAGGTCATTAATCACTTGCGTATCTCAAGTTTTTTCTTAGAACTGCAGTACACGTTTTATTGGGTTGTGGAAACGCATGTATTTATGCAGTGGCTTATATTTAACGTGGAAACGTTACAATTTGCAGACGAAGCATAAAACAAAGGGGATTTCGAGTACTGTCATTGTGACAGCACTGTTCTTTACCATTCTTCTTCCTTTTATAGAATTTATTTGTTAGGCTTTACATTTACTTTTTAATTTATATATGTGGATTAGAATATTTCACGACACCTCCCCTCTTAAAACAGACATCCCATGTCAGTCCTTTATTCTATATACACATAGATAAATGTAAGTCAACTTGACTTTACTCTGCTGTGGTGCTATCATGGTTTTATGTAGTTGAGTCCATTCAGAGTAGGCACTACTCATGAAATCTGCCTCAGACTTCTACAATCAATAATATATTTCGGTTATGTTACTGAACAGCCGCAAGTGTGACTGCTTGTCTTAATGCTGCTTCATAACCCGTATTCACCATTTCTCTTCTCTGAGTCTGTGCAATGACATGTCCAGAGAACATTAGATTTTCCTCAAAATGTACGTTATGAGGAGATAACATATACCTGGTGATAGCAGAGTTTTCGAAGTGGATGCCATAAACTTCTTATTAGCCTGTATGAAACATTCGGAATATCCTCAATCAAAGAGGCAACTCAGGGATTCATTACGTTCCTCCGAAATGTTTACATCCAACAATTTTGTCTGATCTCAGGTTTTACTGGAATCTGATAGTATCCTTTACTCAGATCCACCCTTGAGAAATATTTAGCTTTATTTAGTCTGGCAAACAACTGATTTGTATCCGGCAATGGATCCACTTGTCCTTCTGTAATAGCATTCAGTCTTCTGTAATCTATACAGAGTCTATGTTCTCCAGAGGGTTTCCTTAAAAGTACAACACTGGAACTATACAAAGATTCACTGTGTGAAATAATTCCTTCCTTCAATAAATAGTCTATCTCTTCCTTCAAAGCTTTTTCCTTAGCAAAAGGAATCGAATAAGGCTTCATACAGACAGGTGTGGGGTCTATCAGTTTCATATCATATTCCAATAAGTTTGTATGCCCCGGTCGATCTGTTAACACCTCTGTATGATTATCTAGAACCTGTTGCACTCTCTCCTTCTGATTTTTCGTTAAATGCGTACTGATTTTCACCTGTGCCGCTGTCTCACAGGGGTGTAATGGATATTCAAATGATGAAAGTGGTTCCTTCTTCATCTCCATTGCAATGGACAAGGTTAGCAAGTGTGTCTCTTCCTGATGTTCTCTTTCCAAATATTTCTTCAGGAGATTCACATGATAGATTTTTTCTTTCCCCTTCTTATCTATCTTATAATTTGTTCTAGACACCTTCTCTAGAACTGTATATGGACCTTGCCATCCAATTTGTAACTTATTCTGATTTCCGGGCAAAAGAAGCAGTACCTTCTCTCCCACAGCCAAATCTCTGTCTTTCGCTTTCCTGTTATAATAGGCAGCATGTTTCTTCCTGGCTTGTTTTAAATTTTCATTAGCAAGTTTCCAGCCAGTTTTTAAACGAGTGGTCAGCTCATTCACTTATTGGTATGAGGATGTAATATTTTCCTCTGCCTTTTCGTCCGTCCACGTTCTTAACAGCGCTACATATGGACCTTTAATTTTGTGGACCTATTTGTCCATGCACCGGTATGGTCTCTTCCACTTGAAGCTCTATAGTGATGATTTTTCTTCCCAGAATTATCATGCACAAAACGACCGCTACCAATTCTTTTCCTGGGGCTTTCTCCCCACTTAAAATTCTTGATGAGAGATTTCCTCTCTACATCCTCTTCCTCCAGTTTGTTTAAGTCCGATTGAGGGATTTTCGGCTTATCCTGGGGTAAGACATCTTTTTGCACTCTCTGCATAGTGGCCATTGTAAAACAGTTAAGTGAAGCTTGTCCGTGAAAAGGGGCTTCCCATTCCCTTTGGTCCACTTTATCAAATTTATTTTTCTTTTTATTATCAGGCCTAATTTTGCCCCGTGGCGTGTCCAGGTCCTGATCAATGTTCCCACTTGTGGGTGTTCCCTCATGTGCTATGCTACACCTTTCTACAAAATTCTCAATGTCCCATCTTGCCTTGGGCCAATAATAATTGTGAGCCACCTTTTGAATGATGGTACCTATCTTCTCATGGTCCCCATCTGGTTTCACATGTAGGCTCCTTATTAAGTCTGTCCTATATCTTTTAGGAAGTACCAGCTGTCCCTGACCTTTGGATCTAGCTCCAGTCTTCCTATACATCAACTTGTTTTTCATGTAAAAATCTCCCTTGCCTGGAGTTGTACGACAAGTTGACAATTTCCTGAAACAAGGCTTGAGTGTTTTATCCCCAGCCTGTGCCTTCCTCATCTCTTCTGGAGTGGTATCCAACAGAATATCCTCCTCCTGTCTTGAGGTCGACCTGACCTGAAGGGTGGCCATATACACAGGTTTCCTTCTGCAACGGTCAGTGTCATGATTGTCCATCTGACAATTTTTACACCACCTTTTCCCTTGGTTGAAAGATTTTCTTTCATCATATTTCCTTTCATCGAATTGTGGGTTTTTATTTTTATTGTCATACCGTGGCCTATCAAACTGGTGCTTACCTTTGTTTTGATCTCTAGGATCAAATTTATTAAAGTCCTGTGGTGCTCTAAAATTTTCCACCTGTTTCTTTTTATTACCTGATACTTCTGCTTGAGCCGCCTGATACCTTTCTGCCACAGTTAGCAACTCACCCAGTCTCTCTGCACCTTGTTCCATGAGAAACTTTCTCAGGTCTGGAGCCATGGACTCTCTTAATTGTTCTATAAGGACCATTTCCTTAAGATCTTGGGTTTTCCCCAGAGAAGTCCATTTCTCCAAGTATGTCTCTATTCGTGCAGAGAACTGGTGATAGGTTTCACCTGACAGTAGTTTAGCATTCCTAAATTTTTTCCTACAAAATTCTGCGTTCTTTTCATATCTTAACAAAAGAGCCTGCTTTAGCATGTCATAATTTTCCTGATCATCTCTGTGCATTTTGGCAAAAACTTCATAAGCTGCCCCACGAAGTCCTTGAGATAACTTTAAGCTCCACCTTTCTCTCTCTAACCCATATGTGGTAGCTAATAATTCGTATCTATTTATATAGCTCTCAATATCATCGTCTTTCTCAACAAAATGATCTAAATGAAAGTTCATAGCTGAGGTTGAGGCTCCCTGAGTAGCAGTAGCATCAGAGGCAAAGGGACTGGCACCATTTTCAGGAGCATGGCCCTGAAACTCAAACTCCCTTAGTCGTAGCTCATGTTCCCTTTGTAATCTCTTCTCCTCCTTTTCTGCTTCCCTCTCTGCAGCTAATCTTCTTTCCTCGGCTTCCCTTTCTGCAGCTAATCTCTTCTCTTCCCTTTCTGCCTTTTGTTCTTCTAATTGGAGCTTCTTAATCTCCCTATCAGCATCCAATGCTTTAGCCTCTTTGTCAGCCTCAATCTGCAACCTCTTAATTTCTTTTTCAGCCTCTAACCTTCTTTCGGCCTCAAACCTTCTTTCTTCGCGTTCAATAAATTTGTCACATTCAGTAGTGACATAGGTAATCATAACTTGCCCATCTAATCCCAACTCTTTTGCAGTCTGTACAGCCGCAGATCGAAATTTGGCCAGGTCCGCCATTTTATATCAGGTAATTAAATAAAATATCTAACTAAACAATATAATCTGTAATTATATATCCAATAGACAAAACAGGCACCAAGAGCTCAACCTTATTTAATTCCACCCAAGGATACCTTTTAACTCTTATTATTCCCTGAGGTGAATTACCCCCCAATATTTTTAATAGGGAGAGATTCAAAATCCCGAGAGCGAAACCCCAATATATGTGGTAAAGTGGGATGATATAAATATTTATAGGGACTTAGTGTACTGACTGAGATCAGCTGTGAAGGTATCTGTATCTAATATGTGTAGTGTTTTACTGATAACCTTACTTACTGCCACATATTTATATCTGTCAGAATTATTCTGGAATATTGTGTTGGCAACGTTATATGTCTAGGGTTATGCAAATGATGAAGTGTAAGTCACCACAACAACAAACAGATAAACAATTTAATTATTCCACCACACTTGACAACACTGTGACACTCACAAACAGTCAACACTCTAGAAGACTATCTTAAAAGATTCAATGATAAATTTCAGATATATATACAGATGTATTGATTTTTTCTACAATAGTGATCCTGATTCAACTACACAGTGAACCAGGCAATGTAATTACAAATATTATGTACACAGATATAAATGTGGTCTTTGCATTGACATACAATATTAGTAATCTATGTGTGTGAGTTGTGATGTGGTAATATGAGGTAATACTGGTTTTGGTCTTCAAGATAGATTCTTATTAGACATCATGACTGCATGTGTTTGTTTCTGTTGGAACTAGTATTGGAGATGTTCTCAGTTCCTGTCATTAAAACAATTAATTACCCCTCTTTAATTAATACAATTCATTTTAAGAGGAGGTGGTACAAATTGTTGAGCTCTGTTGGCCACGAAGGGCTTAACTTTCGTGATGGCGGCAGGCAAAGACTCCTCTGCTAGACTTCTTCACTGGTTCTGAAGACACCTCACGGGTTCTGAAGACACCTCACTGGTTACTACAGGGACCAAAGAGTATGTTGTAGCCTCTGGATTCAGCAAATGCTCAGACCAGGTGCGGCTTCAATAACTAGGACCACAGTCCCTGAAACAAGAAGGATGTACCTCCTACTTCAGAACTAATTTATACTATCTGGCTAGACTGAGCACAATACATCACAAACACAGAGTTCAGAGCTTTAGTTTAACTGCTATCTTCTTCTGAAGCAGTTTACTCCAGTATTAACCTCCCTAATGGTTACTACGCCTCTGCACTTTCAGCTATAAGTCCTTCCATGTCATAAGGTAGGTGTCAGTGTACTATGTGGTAATTCCGTGTAGTTTGACTTTTCTCCGACACCTTCTGTTCAGGTTGGAGCAATATATATATAGATATAGGCCTTGTCTCATGTTCGCTACTGAACTGCACATATATACAGACATAAATTATCAATGTACATTCAATTTTCATTAAAAAGAGATCAAATATTTCAACCTACCACAATTCAAGGAAATAAACACAGATACGTTGACTAGCAATGAATGTAGGCACAAATACTGGCACAAATTCCCATCTGCTTATGTTCCAGGCTTTTATTTAGCAAAAATATGAGCTGGCTTCAACGCACTGTTGCTTTATCAAGCTTATTTGAACTAGTGGTCTCGAACTAACGCTATCAATTAACTATATCAACAGACCTAACCAATCAGGCCATTTTCTACCCCATCGTTTGAAAAAAAAGTACTCTTACTTCCGTCTCCCTTGACAACAAAAGATAGCATTTATAGTCCGACTAATCGTGTTTAGCCTTACATATCATTCCCTCCAATCAATTCAAATGTAACTTGTGGCCTATTTCCGTACAATGGTGGTCTAAAATTCTGCCACTGAGCGACTCCGAGTTTTTAGGTTGTCTGACACCCTCATTATTTTCTTTTGCCTATAATTTATTAATTCCTGGACTATTTGCATAACACTTAACATATTCTGTGTCAGCAAGCCCTAAGGAATCCAAATATCTCAATCTAAGGGAGCTAGGTGGCTGCGTTCAAAATGTGCATTTTCTACCACCTCCTGTTCACTTCAATCCCCATGTGGTGTCTGGGTACTGTCATGTTTTCAAACGTAAATCCATCTAATGTCATCTTTCCTAATAAGCGTTTTCCAGGTTTTTTAAAACCTAACTCTGGGAAGGGTAGTGTTTTTATCACTGTCCGTCTGAAATAAAGTTAGTGCATGTGGCCTTACACGCATGTTAGGGGTGGCATTAATATAGCGAGACGCGTGTTTAGTGTTGCTTGCGTTGCTGCCTTCAGCCCTCCCTTCTTTCCATCTTAGTCCATCTGTTCGTTCGTTTTGGTAACGTAGTATAATTAATGTTAGGATTAATTTAGGTCATTAATCACTTGCGTATCTCAAGGTTTTTCTTAGAACTGCAGTACACGTTTTATTGGGTTGTGGAAATGCATGTATTTATGCAGTGGCTTATATTTAACGTGGAAACGTTACAATTTGCAGACGAAGCATAAAACAAAGGGGATTTCGAGTACTGTCATTGTGACAGCACTGTTCTTTACCATTCTTCTTCCTTTTATAGAATTTATTTGTTAGGCTTTACATTTACTTTTTAATTTATATATGTGGATTAGAATATTTCACGACAGCAATCATGATAAAAAATTAGTAGGTTTTTTTTTTAACAAACAAGATAGTGACTGAAGAAAAATAATAATAATAAATAAATAAATAAATAAATAACAAAATAAAATAATATAAACAAAACAATAAATAAATAAATTCTGTATACCGACACTCACTTATGCTGTCAAAACGTCTACAAGTAATCTGTATTTTTGAATGTGTCATCAATCATCAATACAAAATTTACATAAACACATTCTCGCTTATATCCATACATTCTTGGTGGAAAATGAAATAATAATAACACTTTCTTACGCACTTCTGTAGCAGGAAACGTCTTTCAACCGTAAAAAAAAAAATAGAAATAAACATGTATATCTGCTTATTATCATATACAGCATCCCATTTAAGCAAACGAAAACATTCACATCTCTAAAGTACAGTGGTATGCGGGTACATTCTCACGATTCACATTTCTAAAGTACAGTGGTATACGGGTGCATTCTCACAACATTACATTATATAATAATATTACATGGGTATAAAACAAATTATTCACATTATAAACGAGCGGAAGAGGAAAAGAAATGTTGACCTATGGATGAGATGGTGACAGGCAAATGATGTTTCTATGGAGGTAGATAATCAGTGTTTAGGAAGTGTTTGAAAAGTGCTTTGTTAAATGAATATTGTGTAGGTAGGCTTTTTAGGTGGTGTGGAAGGCTGTTCCATAAGTAGGCTAGACTCTTTTTAAACAGGTCGATCCTTAGGTTTGGGCAGACGTAACTGATGTAATTGTTGTCCCTCTCTTCTACTTGTTTGAAACAATGATCGTAGGTACGGCGGGGCATTGTTAGAATTGAGTGAGTCAGCTTGGCATTGTTGTAGAGAAGACGTTTTTAGGGACAGTATTTTGGGTTCTTTTCGTGTCTTTGTGTGTGGTATCGTGCGATTATCGGTGATCAGACGTACTGCTCTCTTATGCAGGGAGTGCAGTCTCTTTGAGGTGGAAGCAGGGCAAACATCCCATAGTGTAGAGCAGTAATCTAGATGTGTCTGTATATGTGAGGTGTAGAGCAATAGTCTAGTGTCTGCGTCTAAGAAGTGTTTTATTTTGGCTAGCTGGTACGTCTTTTGAGCTAAGTGTTTGGTTAAATTCCGTACATGGGAATTCCACGTTAAGTGCTAGTCATTCATGATCCCTAGAACTTTGTGTTCTGTTACATGTTCAATTTGTATTGATTCCGCGTGTAGCTGTAGCGAACTTTTGGAGCAGTTTAGTAGTTTCTGTCAGGTGGTAATCAACATAGATTTCGTTGTTGCTGTCTTTACTGGCATACGATTCAAATTACTCCATTTTGTTAGATTGTCTACATCGCATTGACGAGTCATTTCAAGTGCCACGCAGTCATTGTCACTAGTGTAGTGTCAGAACTAGACACATGAGAATACCTGTGCTGTCAGAGCGAACTCTCTACTGGTACTATGGGTTTAAGGCACTCTCACACTAGACTCTTAGCTCGCTGTCTCAAAGGTACAACCATAGCACACAATAGCTGACATAAATAACATGATAACACCTATAACAGGTAATGGCCCTTTTAATGAATATTACACACAGAGGAGCCGCACCCGGCTGACGATACACATGAACATGCATTGCACAATGCACTGAAAGAACTGCCACGTACTTGCCACACACTATAGCTCAACAAGATATCCAAATAATAGTCGCAGAGACAATCTACTCAGCAACCGCCATGACTATCACTCACATAGGCGGAATACACTACTGACAAAACGCAATACATAATTGCAATCAGCTTATCAGAAATACAATCCAGGAGGAAATCACTAGCACGCACAATATCAAACTAGCAACAAATCAAATATGGCAAATGAACACAAATGTAAACTACACAAATGAAAGCAACATACACATCACACCACGAAAACAAAATTCCAGTCACGAGGAAATAGATGATAGAATACAAAGAGAAGAGATAGCTTAATATCTACAATGCGTGACTGAGCACGAACGAAAACAAGGGATACCTGTAAACGTATTTACAAGATAGTAAGATAGGACAAGATAACACACCACTTAAACAGAACACAAGAAATACTGAATGTACAAGACAATATAAATACACACTTCACAACTACCGCTAACACCAACAGGGCTCTGGAATGTAAAGCAGGGCAGTCGCAGGAAATTCGTCTGCCAGACTCCACCACAGAACAAACACAGCCACAACCTAATAGAATTGGTCTAATCCAATCTTTCCTATAAAAGGCCAAAACTGGATTACACTCACACACCAATACACTATAACACTAAAGACACTACGAAAACCACACTCAGCAATGAGGTGCTAGAAGCTAACTATTGCCCCAAGCACTGTCTTCACCTCAGTGAAAATAAACTAAGCAAAGACACAGTAGAACTATACTATATATAATGTATCACCATATATAATCCAGATAATACCAACTACAAAGAACACAGAGCAATATCAGAATTAACTAACTATCACATACATACATACTAAGTCATACTAGTACACTAAAGAACAGTCAAAACATAGGAAAGAAACAATAACAAACCAAGAAGTAAATACAGAAATAGCACTACACTATTCAACAGGTAAAAGTATAAGATAGCTAGAAGCAGTAAGAAAGACAAATAACAGACTTAAATTCTCAGGAGAACAAGAAAATATCAATATAATACAGTAAGAAACAAACAATAACTTATCTGAAGCTCCAACGGCGCTTGAGAATGAGGAATCCTCAGCACTGACAATGATGATGAGCACAGAACAAACCAGACTCCACAATCGGAAATATATATAATCCAAACAAGTGTCAGTCCAGGAATAGCATCAATGTCAAATCTGAATGTATAATCCTTTTCACACAATGACCACACTGTACTCCAAGGTGCTCACACAGCACTGTTTATCACATCTATATAGCACAGTTTACTTCAACACAGTTCAGTTTCACAGTTATACAACAGTCTCTGGTAAATCGGCACGGCCCAAAGCACAACACATTCGTCCGTGGTTGCGTAGTACTTGATTGTCAAGCACGTCTGTGTTGACAGGCAATGTCACTGGCGTTGTCTTAGGAAGGTCACGTCAGAGCTTATTTACCCCTGGGTGGGTACCTCGGTAAAGGCAGGTCACAGCAAGAGTACAGCTGAACAGCTCCTTCATGTGGCGGGAACACGATGACTCGCCTATAGCCTAACCACCTTAACCATACTCGTATGCCTATATGAACTTAAAAGTTCACAAAGGTACTCCACAACAACTCCTAACCCTTCTACGGTAACACTCAAAGCTACAGTGAATCAAGCAGGATAGCGCAACAACCGAAGTCGTCTCCCAGCCCTGTTGAACACGTAACTTTGCTCCGCAGGGAGCCCCGAATGTTACCAAGAAATCGTGACTACTACCTTGCTATCTATCTATTTAAAGCCTGACTTCACTGCACTTCTATTCCAAACACTTGACACAATATTTCAGCAATGCTTGCCAAACTAACCACCTTTACATCATATATGACCCACCTAAAAACACCTGTCACTCCACTGCTCCCCCTGGATCAATACTTCTCTAGCACTATGATACAAAGTACACCTTGCAATGTATCAAACTGTCGCGCTAAACCTCAGCTGCAATCTTTCACTGCACTAGAGACACTACCTACTATCAATAACCAAAACACAAAATACTCCATTAACTTTCTAGGGTCAACTCAATTCCTGACTGTTATATACTTTCCAAATTGAAACCAGCCATAACTCCTCAGGCGCTGTAACTAGGTCAAACGACAGTAAACAGTTCACTACACAGACTGACAATCTCACTGCCGTAACACTGAAAAAATCAGTGGACACCGTAAACGGGGTCAACCAACCGTACACAGTACCCTACACTGACTGACTGGTAAACACGCATTTCTGAAACTATGAAGGCGCCCCACAGTGGCATTAATTAATAACCTTCTAACACTCTGTGTGTACAATAAATATTCTTCCCTGTATATATCAAATATAGACACTATGGTCTTTACAAACGTCAGCAAGCTGGGAATACAATATTACAAAATACAGGTACTGTCCGCTATCAAATATTTGCCAATTAATAGAAAATCACTGGCCCTATGGCCTCTAACTTACCGGACAAGAGCGCACCAGATGTCAGAACAAGACACATGAGAATACCTGTGCTGTCAGAGCGAACTCTCTACTGGTACTATGGGTTTAGGCACTCTCACACTAGACTCTTAGCTCGCTGTCTCAAAGGTACAACCATAGCACACAATAGCTGACATAAATAACATGATAACACCTATAACAGGTAATGGCCCTTTTAATGAATATTACACACAGAGGAGCCACACCCGGCTGACGATACACATGAACATGCATTGCACAATGCACCGAAAGAACTGCCACATACTTGCCACACACTATAGCTCAACAAGATATCCAAATAATAGTCGCAGAGACAATCTACTCAGCAACCGCCATGACTATCACTCACATAGGCGGAATACACTACTGACAAAACGCAATACATAATTGCAATCAGCTTATCAGAAATACAATCCAGGAGGAAATCACTAGCATGCACAATATCAAACTAGCAACAAATCACTACTCCCGATCTCATGAAAATAACGGCAAGAAGTAATGAACAATAGTGGCATCCATATAACTTTCCCCAGGAAAAGCTGCTGACAACGGCCATCAACGACTTCTCAGTCGAGCGGACATATCTAGACTCACTTTGCCGCCAATTTTTTTTTTTTTTTAAAACCTTTATTTTGTCATGAACACCATCAATGTTATTTACAAGGATTAAAATTTGTAAACACATGATGTAAGATATATAATATATACTATATATAGTTCTCCCCCCCTTCCCCCTCCCCCCCCCTCCAATAAGCAATACAAACAAATCAATATCAAATACTCATCAAAAAATTTCCAAACTTCAAACAATATTATAACATTACCACCAAGCACAATTATTTCCCTTCAAAATTCCCAAGATTACAAATTATTTCATGATACAAGATATAAGATAACCCCCCCCCCTCCTCCTTTCTCTCCCCCACCCCCCCCCCCCCCCCCATCTCTAAAATATCAGTACAACAAAGGAAAGTGAATACCCAAGGTGCAAAATATTCAATCCAATATCGTCAAATTACAAAATCAAAATCATTAACATTATATTATATAAACTTAAGTACTCAGAGATTGCTGAGTAGGTGAAAAGGTTAAAGGATATTTACATTATGGAATATTTACAAACAAAGTTACATTGCTTTGTATAAACGACCAAAGGGTCAATACAAAATGTTAGAGTTGTTCTATTATGTCCTGTGTCGTGTGTTCATATATTTGTGTAAATATTGTACTGTCGTAATGTCTACCGTCATATACGGCCCTATTTCTACACGTCCAAACAAGGTATCTGAAGTTAGCTAGTAAAGTTAGTAGTTTAAGTTCTGTTCGTCTCGTCATTCGTGGTAACGTGTTAAGCATGACTGCTCTGTATAAATTAAGTGTTTGTTGTGAGTTTGGGGCTATTAATTCCCTTAATTTGTTTAATGTAGGGGCCACTGTTTTACATGTGTAAAACAGGTGGTCTTCTGTCTCTATAATGTGGTCACTACACAGTTTACATTTTGGTGCTAATCTGTTTGCCTTTATTGATGATTTGTAAGCAATTGGTGTGAAACTGTGTAGTAGTCTGTAAGTGACTTCTTTTGCTTGTGGTTTGATGTCTATTGCATGAATGTTTGTAAAACTCTGTGTGTAATCGGTTATAAAGAGGTTGTACCCTCTTCGTGTGTTTAGAGGTGTTTCCTGTGCTGCGACTAGAAGTTTGTATATAAGTTTAGTGTCTTGTTTTATTAAATGATTATTCCCTTCTAAATTTTGTAGTCATATTGCGTAAAAGGGTGGTGGTGTACCAAAAAAATGGGGTTGATTATTATTTAGTTTACAAAAATTTGATAGTCTTAACCCAATGTAGTAATGTGCCAGCGGGTATAGACCCGGGCACTTTATAACTTCCCCTATGTATTTAATTCTTAGAGCTTTAATTTTAGTATTGATATCCTGTAAGGCTATTCCCCCCTTTATTTTTTGGTTGCATTAGCGTTACGTGTTTGATACTGTGCCAAGTATTCCTAAAAATAAAGGCCCTAATTAGTATATTTAATTCTGTTATAATCTTTTTAGGTAGCATCTGTATGTTTGCTGTATAAATTTTTTTTGGCATAATAAAACAATTAACTATTACACTTCTTCCGAAAATGGTAGCCGTTTTATATTTGTAAATTTCTAGCATATTTTGGATTTTCTCTATCAATTTTGTCCATGTTTCTTTATTGGGGTCTTGAGGATTAAAAGAGAAGTTAATTCCATAAATTTTAATTTTATTCACTACCGTTAATTGAAAAGGAAAATCTGATCTATTGCCCCATCTATCTATTCCCATTATGCTAGATTTTTGAATATTTAGTTTGGATTCGCTAGCGTATCCAAACTCTTTGAAAACTTCTAATATATTTTTTATAAAATCCTTTTTTGTTGGAAAGAATATAGTATCATCGGCGTAGGCCAACAATTTCCTTTCCCTTGCACCGGGGACGAAAGTTCCCGTGATATTTGTATCTTGTCTTATTCTTTCCAAAACAGGTTCTAATGTTATTACATATAACAAGGGCGACAGAGGGCACCCTTGCCTAACACTTCTCGTTAATTTGAATGCTTTGGTTAAACTATGATTAATCAGTATTTTACTTTCAGGTTTTTTATATAGGATTTTTATCCATGATCTAAAGTATTTCCCTATATTATTGGCTTTAAGACTTTTATGTAGGAAGGCATGTGATACTCTATCAAATGCCTTTTCCTGGTCTAGGGATAATATGGCGCTCTGGCACTGCCTATCATGTGTGTATGTAATCAAGTCTCTAATGAAATGTGTGTGTCTACAAATGTTCCTACCTTGAACACTACACTGCTGATCTTCGTGAATTATTTTGTGCATGTGTGGCTTAAGCTTCAGAGTTAGTGCCTTGGCTAGAATTTTATAATCAACATTTAAAAGGGAGATAGGTCTAAAATTCTTAATTGACTTTTTGTCATTACTGTCTTTAGGAATCAGGGTAATATATGACTGATTTGAACTTTCCGGGAGTTCCCCTTTTAGAAATGCTTCTTCAAATGTTTTGATTAGGATGGGGCCTAAACATGGGAAGAAAAATCTGTAAAATTCTGCTGTTAGCCCATCAGGCCCAGGTGCTTTATCTTTTTGAAAAGTACTAAGTGCCCCTTGCAAATTATCTAAAGTTAGGGGTTGGTCTAGCCTTTCACTTTCCTCATCACTTAGACACTTTGTGTATTTTAGAAATTTGTCTTGTATGTTTGCGTCACTTTCTTCTTTAGTATAAAGCTGCTTGTAGTATTCGAAGAAAGCGTGACTAATGTTGGTATTGTCTGTGTGTTGTTTTCCTTTCATGTCAATTATTTCGTGTATTTGTCTACTGCGCTGAACGTTTTGTTCAATTGCTAAATATTGCCTACTAGGGATTTCTTGTGTTATGATGTCTAATTTTGTCCTAAGTAAAGCTCCCTGGTAGGTATACTGCCTATATTGATCTAACTGTTGTTCTAAGGTATGTATGTGAGGGTTCGTGTTATCTAAACTCTTAGTTAAACTAATTGCTTCTTCTAAAATCCCCTCTTCTTTTTTGAACTTCCTATGTATAAGTGTAGCCAAAAACTGTGTCCTATCTCTTATTGTATTTTTTAACATGTCCCAATATTGTGCGATGTTATTATTGGGAATGTCTTGTGCGTAACCTTGTATCAATTGTGTTACTTGCTCTGTGTAGTAAGTGTTTTTAAGTAAATTATTGTTAAATTTCCAATGCGGGGATCTCTTTACTTGTTTATGCGTGTGTCCCGTACTTAAAGATGTATAAACTGCGTGATGATCTGTGAATTTAAGAGTGTTTTTAATGTGGTATATTTTGTGTATATTATAGTCACTAGTGGTGTAAATTCTATCTAATCTTGAAGCCAGTCTGAAATATGGGTTCGTCTTGTCATAGTATGTAAAAGTTTGTTTGTTGGGTTCTATTTTCCTGTATGCGTCTGAAAGGTGCCTGAACCTGTCGTACGAGTGAAGACTTTTCCCGTGCCTGTGCTCTCGTGAAGCCACCTGACCGGTCTAGGTCAGATAGGACACAGTTAAAATCTCCCCCTAAAATTTTCTTAGTCCCCTTGTAATGTTCCGTCAATATGTCATGTAATCCGTCGTAAAACTTAGGTCTGTCGATTTTCGTGGCTGGGGCATATATGTTGATAAGTGTGTGTGTGTCTTGTCTGTTGTGTTTGTTTTGTATTTGAATTATGACGGTTCTGCCATCATTGTCCGTTCTATGATGCACTGCATCCCAATCTTCATTAATTTGAAGGATGGTAACACCAGTATGGCAGGTGCCCCGGGCGAACCAACCATGCTTCAGTCCTAATCTAGTTGTTATTTGACCCGCGTGATAGTTTGTAGTGACACCGGTTTGCTGTAAAAGCAAAAAATCGGGTTTCTCTTTTTTAATCAGTTTAATTACATGGTCTAGCTTATTTCTCAAACCATTGATATTGAGAGATATTATCACTAGACTGCATGACGGAGTGGTAAGCAGAGGTTGGCCACTCGTTATAAACTGTCTACCTGGCAAAGTGGCAGAGTGGTCACTTGCCATATCTAAACTATCGTACGGAACGGGGACTGAGTGCAGACCGTCCGTTTTCCTTGAATTACAAGGCAGGGTAGTGGTCTGAGGCTGGCTACCTGCCACAGGTGAATTACACAACAAAGCGCTAGTTGATGGTTTATTATGTGTTTTAATGATTTTAAAAGGCAGAGTGTAAGGCTTGTCACTCGTTGCACATGGCTTACACAACAGAGCAGTGACTGTGAGCTGACTGCCTGTTCCGACTAAACCACTTGATGAAATCGTGTTTACATTGTTAGACCAGTCGGTGCGTAAGGGCTGACCGATTGACCTAAATACCTGACTGCCTGACGGAATAGTGACTGGGGGCTGACAAAACGCAATACATAATTGCAATCAGCTTATCAGAAATACAATCCAGGAGGAAATCACTAGCATGCACAATATCAAACTAGCAACAAATCACTACTCCTGATCTCATGAAAATAACGGCAAGAAGTAATGAACAATAGTGGCATCCATATAACTTTCCCCAGCAAAAGCTGCTGACAACGGCCATCAACGACTTCTCAGACGAGCAGACATATCTAGACTCACTTTGCCGCCAAACCGTTTCTTCCGGTTTCCCTTCTAGCCAAAACCGGCTGGACAGGTATTCAAAGATGAATACCAGTGTTGTCACACTACAGTGTAACCACTATAAAATTTAGTGAATAATTATGCTGTGACAGTAGATAGTACAATCATCTGCAAAGAGGTCACATGTTGAATATTTTAGATGTAGTGGCAGGTCGTTGATGAACATTGCGAAGAGTAGGGGCCCTAGAATAGAACCCTGCGGTACTCCTTTAACTATCTTCGAGAAATCTGATGTCGAGTTGTTGTGAAGCACTAACTGTTGTCGATCTGCCAGGAATGATTTGATGATGTTTAGTGGATTAGGGCCTATTCTGAGGGTTTCCAACTTTTGAACCAAGATAGTGTGGTCAATCATGTCAAAGGCTTTTTTTTTGAAGTTAACAAAAACAGCACCACCTAATTTTCCATCATTTACGTTCGACAGCCAGTTGTCTGCCATTTTGGTGATAGCTGTGTGACAGGAATGTTTGGGTCTGAAACCTGACTGGCTCTCAATGAGCAGTTTGTTTGTTGTTAAGTGTAGAAATGTGGTGTTGTAAATGTGTTTCTCTAGTGGTTTTGAAAGAGATGATAGAAGCGATATTGGATTGTAACTGTTGGGATCGCTATGTGAGCCTGATTTATAGAGAGGATACACTTTGGCAGATTTAAATGCTGTGGGGAAGTAGTTGTGTGCAATACATTGGTTGTACACATAGGTTAAGGAGTCGCAAATGATGGGTGCAGCGTAACGTAGAATCTTATTGCTGATACCATCAAGCCCAGGTGAATTGTTATTTTTTAATGCCAAGATATATATGAGAACTTCATGTTCTGTTAGAAAAGGAATATCTCTAAGATCTGTTATGGTATGTTCAGTGTTGCAGAAGGCGGTCAGTTTACTAATATCGCACTCCATTGGCTTTAGTGTCGACTTGAGATGGTTAATTTCTGTTTTGAGGTGGTTACTAAAATGAGTAGCCGTGAGGGAGCAGCTTTGTGGTAAAGAGTTTAGTGACTTTGTTTTGTGTGTTAGTGTTGTAATGGCTGCCCAGACTTCTTTACTGTTTGCTTTGTCTTGAATCATCTTTCTGAAATGTAGTTTCTTTTCCTGACGAATGAGGTATTGTACTTTGTTTCTAAGCATCCGATACCTGCTGAAATCTTTGAGCTTATGTGCTTCGTCCAAGGGGGCCTGCAAGGGGGCCTGCTGTAGTGGTATCTCCCTGATCCATAGGGAGCGTAAGGAAAACAAAGATAGTGATATAGACTGAAGTATGACGCTACGAGGTTTCGAACCAGGACCTTTTACCTCAAAAATCTAACTAATATAGGACTTTTATCTTCCTGCAAGCGGTTGGGTATAAACTTTTCACAAATTAACTTTCTGATTTTCAGCAAGAGTCGTAACGCCTTATCCGCGTGCGCTGATGGCGCGGGCATGGCCATGAAGGTAGCTCTGTCTGTTACGGCAAATATGTTGGCCTTTGTTTCCCTGCTAACCATGATCGATGCAATGCTAGACTGGTTTGGCCAAAGGGCTGGTATTGAAGGATTATCGTTTGACGTAAGTAACTCATCACAAAAATCATCATCCTCTTCTTTTAATTCATCAATAGCCAGGCAACCAGCACTGCAATAGGCTTCCTAACCCGAAGCTAATGCTTAAGCGCTCCACGTGCTAATGCAGTAGTGGTTTGTGCAGCACATTACTTTCCATAAGGTTGCAAGCACCATGAAAAACTCTCCTTCATCACGTATAGGACATTCATGGTAGGACAGAGTAGCTGTAAACTTTGCACCTCTTAATATCCCATTATGATCCGTGTTGATCATTAGACGTCCCCAGTTCAAAACAGTGTTGAATAGAGTTTAGTGGCGAATAAATATATATTGATTATAAACGACATCAGCCGTCGTGCTACGATCATCAATGATTCTATTTTACAACACGAAGAAACAACAGGAACAACAAACCTGTGTGGTTTTCCTGGTCTCCGAGATGAGAAAGAAAGAACTTCGCTTTATAAGAGGATAAAGTACAATATGTGTAGGGCAGGCAACCTTAGTATGTAGAGCATTCATGTGCTATTCCAGTAGTGGGTTTTTTTTAGCAAGTTTCCACAATATGAGATTGGCAGCCATATGTATAACCTCATATTAGTCGCCTCTTACGACATGCTTGAGGGAGCAGCAGTTTTATTAAGAGTGCATGAAGTGCGTTGGCGGGGGTTCCTGAAAGCGTGGCCAATGGCAGTGATGGGCCCTTGCTCCATAAATAGCATTATAAAAAGAGGGGGAGGGAATTAGGCGTGAATGTGATACTATTGCAAAAGTAAAGTGATGCATGCATTTGCGTTCTTGTAGGGAGCAGATGTTACCACAAAATGTCGTTCTTGCAGGGAACAGATGTAACCACAAAATATCGCTCTTGTAGGGAACACATGTTGCCACAAAATGTCGTTCTTGTAGGAACAGATGTTGCCACAAAATGTCGTTCTTGTAGGGAACAGATGTTACCACAAAATGTCGTTCTTATAGAGAACAGAAGTTACCGCTCAACGTCGTTCTTGTAGGGAACAGATGTTACCACAAAATGTCGTTCTTGTAGGAACAGATGTTGCCACAAAATGTCGTTCTTGTAGGGAACAGATGTTACCACAAAATGTCGTTCTTATAGGGAACATAAGTTACCGCACAACGTCGTTCTTGTAGGGAACAGATGTTACCACAAAATGTCGTTCTTGTAGGAACAGATGTTGCCACAAAATGCCGTTCTTATAGGGAACAGATGTTACCACAAAATATCGCTCTTGTGGGGAACAGATGTTGCCACAAAATGTCGTTCTTGTAGGAACAGATGTTACCACAAAATGTCGTTCTTGTAAGTAACATACGTTACAACAAAAAGTCGTTTTTGCTTAAGAAAACATTGTTTTCTTTTCCGCTCCTTACGAAGCATGGGGGCACGACTGCAGCAGGTCTTCTTGCAGGAAGCCTGCCATATTCATTCACATACTCTTGCAGCGGTGGTTTCCGTAGCAATTTGCTTGACATGATGAGGTTGCCACATGTCATCATAACTGTAATCGTCATCACCATCAAGACCACCATCATCATCACTATGTTGCGTCACGATCATTATTAACAGCAAACATTTGGACTCAGTGGATTACTGGACTTCTAAGCAAGCGTATCGTTCAGTTTTTTACTTTGCGTATACTAAATAAGTACAGGACATTAACAAGTATCATTAAATACAAATATGACATCAACACATACAACTTAGTACAAAAAAACACATCATCAAATACCACTAAATGCAACCAACTCGTCCAAAATACCACTAAATTGAAACAACATCAACAAATACCACTGGAAGCAAACAACGCATCAACAAATACCACTAAATGCAAACAAAGCCTCAACACTTGCCCTACACTTAAATGAAATATCAAATTGAAGCACCAAATACAAACATAACATCAAGACATATAACTAAAAACAAACAAGACATTTACAGATAACATTAAATACAAGCAGGCCATCACACGTACCCTAAATTTAAATGACACAACAACACTTACTACTAAGTATAAACATGACATCAACATGTCGCAGCACTATACGCAAACAACACACGAACAAATACCACTAAATACAAACTACATGCAAACAAAGACCACGAAATGGAAATAACACATCAGCACATACCACCTACATACAAACATGACATCAACACTTACCACTAAATAGAAACAAAACACTAACACATATCATTTAGTACAAACACGACATCTCCATGTACCACTTAATACAAACACGACATCTCCATGTACCACTTAATACAAACACGACATTTCCATGTACCACTTAATACAAACACGACATCTCCATGTACCACTTAATACAAACACGACATCAATGTGTAACTTCAAAATACAAATATTATAACTTAGAACTACTGACGTCATTAATTTTGTTGATTCGACAAATTAAATAATATTTCGAGATATGCTATGTATTTATCTTTTCTTTTTAATTATCAATCACAGTTTCATAGTCAATGAACATAAAACACTCTGATAATTTCAGTTCTTTGAAAGTCGGTCATGAAACTGCAATCAAAATATTTTGAGAAGTAGAATCAGAAATTGAAATTTTGAAAGATAAAAAATAAATCTGTATAACGGATTAGGTATGAGACACAGATATACAATGGGTATGTGAAGAGAAAATATTGCTTTGTAATAAAATGACACATCATGATATATGGGTTATCTCCCTTCAACCGTATGACCAACATTCTCAGCTTCCCGTGACCCACCAGGCAGACTAATGTTGGTTTAGATCTAATTTTAATGAGAGATAAATGTTTACCGACGTCTGTGTTCCACTACCCCTTTTGTGCCAGATTATAGTCCTTCTATCAAATTCTTCATCCGCCTCCCCCCCCCCCCCCTCTCTTTGGCTGTTTGTGGGGCATGCAACCACCATCGCTGGTGGTACACGTGTAGAAAACCTGCAGTAAAGGATTACTATTTTCTTGCATCAGTGGTTTCTGTAGCAACTTTTTTACGTGATGAGGTTGCAGGCCCCTTGCACAACCGTCATATTAGTTGCCTCTAACGTAGAAACTACACGGCTGGGATATATGTCTATGATGCTGCATGCGCATGTTTCAGATGGTGAGTTGCGTGTGTGTGTGTGAGTGTGTTTGTGTGCTTGTTTAGTTGTTTCTTTTCTTTTTTGTTTGGAGTATATCAAACCATAGTACTAAAATGTTGCTGCAGATCAAAACCCGTAATCACATGTTTGATGGAAAAACGTTTTGTTTGAAACATTTCCAGAACAGACGAGTGTTAGAGGCATACATTCAAAACCAAAATAACACGTGGCATTGGTCTGGATCGGACATCGTCCTTGACGCACTCAACACGACCCTGGTTAATGGAGTCATATCAGTAAGTTCACGTGGAGAATTCTGAGATTCTTCGTGTGTTCTGTTTGTTGACAACCTACAAGCTTCATTACATGTTATTCATGAATTCTTTCTGTTTGTTTTATTTCCATCGATTTTAGTACTAGTCACAATACATGTAGCTCTAGCTTGAAGCCGGGGTATGTCACCGTGGACACTTATAATTAGATTCTGACGGGGGTTTCCTTTATGACGTCACAGACATGAGCTCTAGGATAAAGTTCCGGAATTGGAATTAATTGTTTGTTCGTTGGTTTTCTAAGTTGCTAAGTGACCCATAAACATTTGATGACAAGAATAAACTAACGTGATTAACGTGTCACTAGAAAATTCCTTAGCAAATGACCTAGTTTCTGCTGCCAGTTACTGAGGAATTGTCGCGTTACACATTACTCACGGCATTTTCGTTTAGTCATCACATGTTTATGCGTCACTAGCAACTTAGAACTCGCAATTAATTCCCCTTTCGGCATTTTGTCTTAGGGATTATGTCTATGATGTCAGAAGGAAACCCCCTAAGAATCCAATACCATTATTCCCGCCGTAAGTCTTCGGTCGGTCGGTCGGTTGGTCCGTCGGTCAGTCACATTTTGCATACCGTAATTTGCGCACTTTTTCTATTTTCGAGAGAGTACATTAACTTTCAACCACAGCTAATGGGGTGCAACAGTGGTTGAAAGTTAGACAATAATTGTATTGTTTCCCCGTATATATAGTCTCGCGAAAATAGAAAAGTGTGACGGTGTGCATTAAATCAACAGACAATCAAGATACTCTTCTGTCCTGTTTCAATCGGGAAACGGATTTAACTCATCATTTTTCTTAAAAATAACCTTAAAATGTAAGTTTCTGATTGTTTCTTCAAGACAACCTTTTAATTTAAAGTATTGATGACTTACTACTATGGATCAAAATGATAAGATAGCTAAAAGGAAAAGACGTGTGGCCGTATGACCGACCACCTGAGCATTTATTCGTGCTAGAGTCTAGTCATAATAATAAAATATAAAACTACCATTCGCTATAATAAACAAGCAAGATTCTTAACTAATATAAAAATAACCCGAGACACTAAGGGCAGGGTAGAGAGTGCTAGTAAATCGGCTAGGT
Organism: Oreohelix idahoensis; assembly: GCA_024509875.1. NCBI lineage: Eukaryota > Metazoa > Mollusca > Gastropoda > Stylommatophora > Oreohelicidae > Oreohelix > Oreohelix idahoensis. The sequence goes on along the minus strand of JAMPIV010009206.1, from coordinate 41,316 downwards.
CAGTTTTTTGACAATGCACGCTAATTTAGGCGGCAGTCGTCATGGAGAGTATGACGTAAACAGGAACAGCACCAAACTTAGTAAGACCACGTGAAGGAATAACCATTAATAAATTGAATAGAATAATCGCCAACCAATAAAAGTAGCTAGCTAAGCACGCACTACAGAGGTCAGCTGCCGGCAAGATTCGAGCGGCAGTGTTGGCAAAGTCAGGCATGGCATACAGACGTGTTTTGTGAGTGAGTCTTGAACATTGGTTCAAGCAAATGTTATCTTGCTGGTTTTCTTCATGTAAGTAGACCAAAGTCTTGTATCGCCTTTTTAATTTTCAGCCCAGCTCGTCTGATATTTTTATAAAAGGTCGCAATGATGCAATTAACGAAGAATTGAAGGATTCCTGAAAGAAATCCAAAACTGCAAAGATATTAAAAGGAAAACTGCAGGTGGTAACCTATACAAAAGAGATATGCAACCCTGACAAAATTAAATGATTTAAACCAAGGATATTGACGATAAGATGGAATATTAATCGCCTCTATGGATTTAAAAGGTGTTGAAAAATATAAAGGCCACAATGAACATTGTTGGATAACTTGAATCAAATGACTGATCAGATTTTGTATCCATTTCTGATGATACATTACATGCAATTTTCTGTTCTAAATAAAATGCAAGTTGACCTGATCCGGCTGTTGAATAATTCCTTACATGTTGATAAAGTAGGAACTTAGTATTTGCAAAAGGTACACCACTATCACTCTCCAAAACTTATCAACGATAGAGGAACGAACGGACTGGCACCCCACAACATGAACCAAGAAACTTTCATCTCTGGCGTACTTCAAGCCAGTCAAATATCTAACTTGGAATGATAAAATAATCAAATAGAAGAAATACACTATACTACCCCACGGACACGGTAACAGGCATTCACGTCATTCACAGCGAGCAAACAGTTTGATTATGGAAAGAAGCCAACAACTTGAACTGGAGACAGGGACCCAAGACGCATCAAAAGTGAGGAATGCAGTAAGCGACCCATAGCTTGACTGCCTGCGTCAGGGTCAGCGAACCAGAGCTGACCAAGACCCCACTCCACCTCTACGTGGTGGTCCTGGAAACAGGCTGTATCACTGCAGTCTGGCTGAGGAGTAGGGATCAAAGAGGGAAGGCAAACCCGGTCCCAAAAAATGCCGTGCGGAAGTCGGATGTGTCGGCCGAAAGGCGCAAATACCGCAGCTTCGCTGTAAACGAACACAACGCAACTAACGTCCTTTTCAGGACGAACGAGGAAGAAGAAGAAGAACTGGAGACAGGAAGGTGCGGAGATGCAAATTAAATCAACAGACAATCAAGATACTCTTCTGTCCAGTTTCATTCGGGAAACGGATTTAACTCATCATTTTTCTTTAAAATATAAGTTTTTTTATTGTTTCTTCAAGACAAAATTTTAATTTAAAATATTGCAGACTTATTATTATGGATCAAAATGATAAGATGGCTAAAAGGAAGAGACGATCGCGTCATTCACAGCGAACAAGCGAGACTATAGAAGAAGCACCAATGTAATACGTGTAACAGAAACAACACACTATAATTAAAAACCTGCCAATTTTGGCGGGTTGTTGCTAGTCTAATTATAAGTGTCTACGGTGACAGATCATTGAGATATACGAGTCTTTAAATCATCATCATCGCCGCTACCCTGCAGCTCCATAAGAACCATAAGCCTTGAACAAAGCCTTCTTGTCCTGTGCCGTCTGTTCACGTTTCTTCAATGGCTTCTTCATCACTTTCATGTCTGTCTGCAGTTTCCTTTTCTAGGTTTTTTTTTTTTTGTTCAATCTCCTTATATCTCTGTTACCCTGTAGATTCCAGAATATTGACTGGCATGTAATGCTCTCAACAGGTTTTTCTCAATGTGTGTCCTATCTAACGCCAGAGTCATCATCTCACCTATCGCTCCAATGTCACCTGTCTGATTCTTGTCATGTTCCACACTGGGGATCTTAGTCTTAAAGAAAACGTGTGTTTAAAGTACCTTCGTGAAAAAATAGGATCTCCGTGTACACTTGTATGCAATGTCTGTATTGGTCACGTGTAGCTATCACTATTTTCTATTGGCTATGCCGTGCTGCGGGCTAAAGATTGTTTCTCAAAATCTCTGAAATATCATTAAAACATGTCTTAATGTCAGGACCTCGTCAGAAATCTTAGTTCTCTACGGCATTAGTATCATATTATCGAAATGGTCTGTAACAAACTATATTTACTTATTTAGGAGTTCCTTTTCTACTGTGACATGTTGTAACAAACTATGCGTACATTTATTCACTGTCTATGCTGCACTTCATTAACAAATTACTTGTTCAATTCAATCTATATATATTTATCCATTAAGAACTGATGTTACAAATCATTTTTTTCAATGGTGTTTTTTGTTTAACTTTCAGGAAAGGTCAGAGGTCATCACCACCTACGCAATGTGTGGCTTCTCAGCGTTCACGGCCATTGGTATCTGTATCGGATCTATGACATCGATATGTCCAAGTAGAAAACAGGAGATTGTTCAGATTTGCTTGATCGCTTTCTTTGCTGGAAACATGGCTAGCTTCGCCACTGGAGCTGTAGCAGGTACAGTATGTCACCGGAAACACCTGACTGGACGAATGATAGCCAGACTAGCTCAGCGACAGACTAATTTTGCAGAGGTGGTTCTAATCAACATATCGTGCTCCCACCTCTTTCTCTACAAGTTTTCAATGTTCTCGTCAGTTCTTTCCCAACATAAGTCAAGCAGATCTTGATGAAACCCTAGCCTCACTTTCCCCAAATTTGGCAGAGAATTCATTTTAAAGTGCGAGAACTGTTATAAACCCCAAAAGAGGCTGATTGTTTTGATTTGGTTTTAAGGACTATCTTCATTGCACACGGACAACTCCATCAGTGCTCCGATCTCCTCCCTTAGATCACACAAGGAGGATCTCAGCACAGTGCACGAACTCCGTAACACCGATGAGAATCCCAGTGTGTGTATATAGGAATCACACATTCTATAAATATTGTTGTGGGGGGTAGGTTTCAATTTTTAAATTTTTTTAGGGCAGCGGCCTGATAGGTCTACTCCAAAAGGTTGAAAGGGATCGTCAAAGTTATAAGAAATATAAATGATTATAATATAGCAAACATAAATGATTATAATATAGCAAACATAAATGATTATAATATAGCAAACATAAATGATTATAATATAGCAACATAAATGATTATAATATAGCAAACATAAATGATTATAATATAGCAAACAAACACGAAGAAATAAAGAAAGAGTTTTGTTGTTGTTGTTGTTGTCTCGGTCAATTTATTCGCACAGCTAAGAACATGGCGTGACCACAATAGCTCTTTCGTTTGCGGATATACCTGCTGGAGGATACAACATAAACCATCCCTGGTCTACGCTGACCAGGAAATATTGATACCTAACAACGAGGAGGAGTACAAGCAATGCTATATACAGTAGTCAAAGGAAGCAACAAAACAGGATTTAGTCTAAATTATGAGACAGTAGAAATAATGTTCATATCAACATCAACAAAAAGAGACCACTAAAACGCAGTAGGAAGATAAATAGGCCAAATCAGAAACAAACAGATATCTTCAAATACTTCAGCACGCAAGCAACATCTGATGCGAGATGCTTCACGGTAATAAGAGCATATTAACTCCAGCAACATCTGATGCGAGATGCTTCACGGTAATAAGAGCATATTAACTCCAGCAACATCTGATGCGAGATGCTTCACGGTAATAAGAGCATATTAACTCCAGCAACATCTGATGCGAGATGCTTCACGGTAATAAGAGCATATTAACTCCAGCAACATCTGATGCGAGATGCTTCACGGTAATAAGAGCATATTAACTCCAGCAACATCTGATGCGAGATGCTTCACGGTAATAAGAGCATATTAACTCCAGCAACATCTGATGCGAGATGCTTCACGGTAATAAGAGCATATTAACTCCAGCAACATCTGATGCGAGATGCTTCACGGTAATAAGAGCATATTAGCTCCAGCAACATCTGATGCGAGATGCTTCACGGTAATAAGAGCATATTAACTCCAGCAACATCTGATGCGAGATGCTTCACGGTAATAAGAGCATATTAACTCCAGCAACATCTGATGCGAGATGCTTCACGGTAATAAGAGCATATTAACTCCAGCAACATCTGATGCGAGATGCTTCACGGTAATAAGAGCATATTAACTCCAGCAACAGCAGCATTCAAGGAAATAGGAAACGTCCGACGCACTTATTTTCCTTCTTTACGCTTTGAGGAGCATGGCCCATCCACTACAGTTGGCCAGACTCACCGAAAGCCTGAGACACTTCTTGCACTTCAGCAGTGTTGGTTCGTGCAGCAATTTTTTTACGTGATGAAGTTCTAAGTTGCATGCTCAACCTCATTTTAGTCGCATCCGAAGAAGATAATACAAAACTATATACCTGATAAGGGTGGATTTGAGCTGAAGTGGTAACTTGCCACCCTTATCGACACCTGGTATTAAAGTGTAAGATGTAGGTGTCTTCTCTGATTTAGGATGTTGCTGTGTATGTGGTAGTGGAACAGTTCACAGGGTTATCACACAGGCAACATGACGTGTAGAGTCATAGAAAGGGTAACTTCGTTGTATAAGTTTCTTCCATTTATTGCACGCCACAAAACAGTCATGATACTTATGACATCAACATAGTTAACGAGTTCAGCAAGATGATATGGCACATTGAAAACAATTTCTGTAGTCAGCAATGACAGCTGTTGTATATATGCGTCATAAGACATCACAGTTCAATAGATTCAGAAATTCATAAATCATAGAGTTCTAGTTCGTGAAGCTGTATAAATAATAATAATTTCTATAACTTCTGCAACAGTGTCAGCTACAGATCTTCAATGTTCATAAACAATAATAAATGCTCCCATTCTGATGCTAGCAGATCAGTTGTATACAATAAGTCCGTTCACTGTCTGCACGTGAATAGCATACATGGGCTACAGGTCAGCTCGACCTTTATAATGTTCCTAAGTCTAACCATCTGACTTGGACGTGATCTCTGATATAACGAATCCTGGAACACAGACAATAGTCTTGTTGGTCTAGAGCGACCCATATATATTTAACTAGTTCAGGTATACAGATACCGGTGACTTAATCCTAGTCAAAGTACCTCTCCATTTTGCATCACACAGGCGAGCAAATAGGCGACAAAATGACGAACCTCTAGATGATAGCATAAAGTTCGATACAAGAGGAATTACCTTATTTCGGAAAATCAACCATGAACATATGCCTCCAGGCAGGCTTGAATAATACGGGAAATAGTCTAGTTAGCTAACTAACTCACAAAGACACTGTATTTCCCTCAGAAAATCACAAGACGCAGTTGCGTCTGCTCGCTTCTTAAACCATTTCTCAACTGCCGAACTGGGCGGAACACACAGAACGAACTCCCAGCTTTTGACATGCGCAGAACGACAATCTCTGAGTTGCCGTTCACAATAAGACGATTCTAAGAACATTCGAGATAAAAGTCTTACACAGTCGCGCCTTTTATGGTCATGAAAAGAAGCGTTAAGAAAGGTTTCAGACATCTACCATAGTTGACTGGTACTACCAAATAAGGAGATGTGGTCACGCTTCGTTCAAGAAATTATAGACCGAACGTGTCTCTATACAAGAGAAGGCAAACTCCTAAAAAATTGTAGTTTCGATAACTCGGATTATGTCCCTTTGACCATAGAAAACATAATACACACTTCAGTCAAAAAATGATCATACATATCAAAAAATGTTTATACAAACGAAAAATAATAATGATCCGTGCGTAACATTACCGCACCCTCCCTGGAAAAAAAAAATGAAACATTTTTTTTTTTTTAAATCCTGGAGCCGGAAAAAATCTAGGCTCCTAACGCACGTATGATGCGTGGATATATACCTAACAAATTAGCTCAACGCATGGAGCGACACTGAGATCATATCTCAGATCCTTAGAGAAAAAATTTATCTAAGTATACGCTGATATATTCCAGGAAGGTGCCACCAACACACGCCACAATGATGGCAACAACATAATGACAATCAAATTATTCTCATACCAATATATGAAATTAAATATATTATGTGTTATCATACAATGTGTTGCAAATAGCGGTGTAATTTACTAATATACCGCACTATATTATTACATTATATAAAGTAACAGTAATTAATAAGTAATACATGTGTTGATCTTCGGTGACATAAAACATTCAATAGAAGAAGATGTGGACATCATCCGCTCCCAATGTAGGACAGGACTTGATATCCTCAAAGTTCCACAATGGACATAAACTCGCAGACTTCAATGATGTGCTGCGAAAATATCAATAACACAAATCTTAAAGACAACTGGTAAATTTCTTAATACAATCCTGAAAATAATTTATTTAAATGTGGCCGAGTGATCTTTTGGCCCGTATATCACTAACTAAGCCTTCTTAGATAATTACATGGTACAATGTTATAAATTTCCCTCAAAAAAAAAAGTGAGACAAAATCTACTAACATGTCATTATAACATTGGACTGTATATCAGGAAATATATATATATGACAGAAGAATCATGTGGAATCGTGTGGACATCTGGACAGAATGTCTGCCATTACATTATCCGAACCACGGATAGCTCGAACCGAGAAATGAAATGGTTGAAGAGCTATGGCATAACGAGTGGACCTCGAGCTCTTCAAGTTTTTGCTCTGAATAGCAGTAAGCGCTTTCTGGTCGGTTTCCACAATGAAATGTGCGCCTAGAAGAAATCTTTGTAACTTCAGAATAGACCATACCATAGCCAATAACTCACGGTCTAAAACCGAGTAATTCTTTTCTGCAGCGTTTAATTTCCTAGAGATATACATCACCGGATGCAAAGTATCAGAATACTCCTGCATTAGTGCTGCCCCAATCCCTGTTGACGAGGCGTCACTTCGAAGAACAAAAGTCTTCTCAATAGTAGGTAACTTAAGAATAGGTGGAGATGAAAATAGGGCTTTAACCTGGTCCAATGAGGATTGACATTCTTTAGACCAGCGGATCAGATTAGGCGACCCTTTCTTCAATAAAGTAGAAAGCGGTGCCATAATGGAGGACAGATTCGGAATGAATCGTCCGTAGAATTGAATCAAACCTAATAGACTCCTTACTTGTTTCTTCGTCTTAGGGACCGAAATGTTAAGTATTTTTGAAACATTGTGGTCCTCTGTCTTTAAAAGACCATGACCAACCCGATGACCTAGGAAAGAAATCTCGCTAAATCCTATAAAGGCTTTAGAGGGTTTTGCAGTCAAGTTATACTCGCGAAGAGTAGACAGTAATTCGTATAAACCCAAATAATGATCTTCCCAAGAATCACTGAATAGACAGATATCATCTAGGTATGCTATGACATCTGTACGATATGCGAGAATTCGCCGCATCATGCGTACGAATGTAGCAGGGGCGTTCATAAGACCAAAAGGCATGAAATTCCATTGGAATAAACCCCTAGGTGTAGAAAAAGCTGTAAAAGGTTTGGCACGTTCAGTTAGCGGGACTTGCCAATAACCTTTAGACAAATCTAGTTTGGTAAAGAATCTAGAATTAGAAAGTTTATTGAGTAGCTCTTCTAATGAAGGCATAGGTTCAGCATCGAACTTCGTAACTTGGTTCAATTTGCGATAATCTACGCAAATGCGAATGTTATTATCCTTCTTTCGAACAATAACCATAGACGAAGAGTATGCTGAAGTGGATGGTTCAATGATTTGCAAACGTATCATTTCATCCAACTCTTTTTCGACTTGAGACTGGAAATGGATAGGTATTGGATATGGTCTGACTCTGATAGGATTGTGATCAGTTAGCACAATGTCATGTTCTATGACATGTGTGTGTCCCGGGATGTCTGTAAGAACATCCTGAAATGTTTGCAACATCGAAGAAACTTGTCGATGTTCCTCAGCGGAAAGATTTGGAGAAACGGTCACGTTTTTCCAAGATTCCGTAGAATAAAGTGGGACCATAGAAAGAGGAAGATTGACATCAGAAAAAGTAGTTTCCTCATCCTGTATAACTGACAGAGATGAGTACTGACCATGAGTTGCTTGTGAATTGTCCGTAGCCTGGAAAATAGGCTGCAAATAGTCAGGTCTTTCATAAAATTCTGTGAGCATATTTATGTGGAAAGTTTTATGCTTTCCATCAATATCGACAACATAGTCGACATCAGAAATTTTGGAGACTATTGCATATGGACCTTTCCATGCAATTAGAAGTCTGTTCTCCCTTGAAGGAAGTAGAACGAGAGCTTTGTCACCTGGACAAAGTTGTCGTAGACATCTATTCTTATTTGCAAACTGCCTTGCCTTTTCTTTAGCAAATTCTGAAGACGAAGTTGCTAGTTTGCATGCCTCGATGATCTTTTGCCTAAGAGCAATGACGTACTCATAAGAAGATTGAGTCTCATCGCTAATATTATCGGCAGTGATTAGATCGTGAAGTAAAGACATAGGGCCGCGCGGTTGCGCGCCAAAGACAAGTTCAAAAGGGGAACCCCGTATGTTCATTGGGGACCTCTCTATACGCAAAGAGAGCCGCGGGTAAGACCCTGTCCCAATCCTGAGGATGATCCTCAGTTATTTTACCAAGTAAAGTTTTCAGAGTCCTATTTAAACGTTCGACCAACCCATTAGACATTGGGTGATAGATACTGCTGAGAGACCTTTTAATGTGTAGCATAGACATTACCTGTGACATAGTGTCTGATATAAGTTGAGTGCCATGGTCTGACAATATTTCTCCGGGAAAACCCAAGCGAGAAAATATCAGCCAAAGAGCGTCTGCGATATCAGCAGTTGAGATGCTCTTGAGAGGTATTGCCTCTGGCCAACGTGTGCACATATCGACACATGTAAGGATAAATTGATGTCCTCTAGCCGACTTAATTCTAAAAGGACCGATAATATCTATTGCCATTTTTTGAAAAGGGCGAATAGGAATGTCAGCAGCCTGGATAGGCGCAGCATGTCGTGGTCCTTTAGATTTGACCTCCTGACATACTTTGCAAGAGCGACAGTACATTCGTATGTCCTTGCTCACAAATGGCCAAAAGAAAGCCGCAAGAACCCTCGACTTTGTACGGGAAAAACCCATATGTCCAGCACATTGCGAGTCATGAGCATGTTGCAATATTTGCAATCTCATGCTCTTAGGCACAAGAATTTGTGAATGAGTGGACGTAGTCGAGTCTTGTACCATACGTACAAGTACGCCGTTCTTCATAGAAATCCAAGATTTCCTATTAGTGTTCTGATTAGGATCACCTTTTTTTGCTAGAATGAAGAATTTTTGTAAAGAAGGATCTTCTTCTTGCAATTTGATAAATGAGTCACGTGTAATAGTCAAGTGACTATCTTGGTCATTTACTTCATCATTATTAGTTAATGAAGTTTGAGGTGGATCCAGAGCATGTGCTCTTGTGACCACCGCATTGGTAGCTTCAATGTTTTGCTCTTCCCAAACAGCAATCTGCTGTGGGGTACATTCCCTAACTCCGTGAATACGACCAATAATAAGGTCCGCAATAGGGTTTGGAAGTAGACACGCGTGGACCTCTCCCGTGAAGAAAGGAGTAGCAATGTGTATTATAGCAGTAGGATACTTTTCTAACGTGCCACCAAATGTGACACATTTGATGACTTTTCCTGTAGCACAGGATGGATCTACAAGAGATTGCCTAACGCCGACAGTAGTACATCCAGAATCAAACAACACTGAGACTGGATTACTATTTACTAGCCCCTTATGTAATATAAGAGAACCTCTCCCATCATGAGCAACATTAGCAGGAAGAGCGGGCAAAGGATGACCACAGCTTAGAGTACTAACGGTTTTCGGATCAAATAAAGTACTGCATTGGATACATTTATTTGCCCTACCAAAATCAAAAGATGAGCATCCGATAGCATTATGGTCTTTATCATTATTAACCTGTTTATCTGCTCCCTGAGATTCTTGTTGAACAGAGTTTGTCTGTTGATATCTTTTTCTCTTATGTTGCGATCTACCGCGACCATTATTGCCTCTGCAATTATCATTAAAGTCCCTACTGTAATTTTTATCCTGGTTTGAGTTCCAGTTTCCATAACTGTCATTACTATCTCTATGCTGTTGAGAACCTCTATTATCTTGGTATTGAGGTCTCTGCATAAAATATTTCCCTCTATACCGATTACCTTTGTGAAAATTTCTAAAGTTAACCGGAGTAGAATAACGTGTAGTATTAGGTTGTCTCCAGTTCTGGGAAGAAGAATCACCCTGGAATTGATCACTATGGTTCTGGGCATAATTACGATTACTCTTTTTATTGAAATTTTTCTGGCTACCCTGAAATTTACGCATAAAATTTGGGCCATAAGGTGCTGCCGAAGCAACTGGCAGACCTTCTTTCACCTTAGAGTTACTAATGGTTATGTGCGGATGCGCAGTAACATACTGGCTACAGTATTCTTCCATTTCTTTTATGTTTTTAGGCTTACGCTCATGAAGAAAAGATAGAAAAGCTTCATTAACAGAAGACATAACCTTATCTCTAAGTAGTAAATCCATAAGAGCTTCAAATGTATTTTCTGTCTTAGACAACTCAACCCATCGTAAAAAAGTAAGACGGATGCCTGAGATGAATTCAGAGAATTCAACTCCAGTTTCTGGTAACATGGTTTTAAATTTAAGACGATATCCGTCCTCGTTAAGTTGGTACTTCTTTAACAATGCCGCCCTGACAACCTCATAGTTGTTTTTGTCAGGCACATCTACCATACTCAACAAAGTCAAAGCATCACCTCTAAGTATCTTGGACAGATGATACACATATAATGTTTTATCTATATTATGCACATTACATGCACTTTCAAATCTATCTAGATAAAATGTTATATCATCGATTGAGGGATTAAATGCTGGTAGATTAAGCTTGAAATCCTTAGCATTAGTCTTATTTGACACCTTATTTGCATCATTAGCATTACCAGTGTTCAATAACTTTAACTTCTCTAACTCTAAAGCTAAGACTTTTTCATCATGTTCCATTTTTGCTTTTCTCTCATCAGCCTCTCTTTGTAACCTTCTTTCTTCAGCCTCAGCCTGTAACTTTCTTTCTTCAGCCTGGGACTTTAACTTTCTTGCTTCAGCCTGGGCCTGTAACTTTTTTTCTTCAGCCTCTATTTCAAGTCTCTTATTTTCAGCTTCTTTTTCAAGTCTCTTATTTTCAGCTTCTTTTTCAAGTCTCTTATTTTCAGCTTCTTTTTCAAGTCTCTTATTTTCAGCTTCTCTTTTTTGTTTTTTCCATTTCCATTTGAAATCTTTTTTCCTCCACCTGCATCTGCAGTTTCTTTTGTTCTATTTCAGCCTCTATTCTCTTTTGTTCAGTTTGTTCTTTCATTTTCTTTTCTTCCGACTTCAATGCCTTGGCATATTGAACAGTCGCAAATTCTTCTAATTTATCACCTGTCTTCCCAAGGGCTTTACCCTGCTCAATAAAGTACTCAAATGTAGACATGATGTCTAAAATGTGAGTACAGAACCTGAAATAATTAATTATCTTATTTCAATGTTAAATAGCAACAAGACTTAATAAAGTTCTTGTATAATCTCTATGTTGAACCCAATCTCTGTGGGAAACAGGAGTTGACACCAACTTGTATTATCAAATGTATAATAATATCACAAGTCACCTCTTAATTAACAGTGCACTACCCAAATCAGTGCATAACCATCAGTTATTTATCATAACTGCACTACAATAGTGCATAAGCAAAAAACACCAGTTAGTTATGATAAGTGCACTATAGACCAATAGTGCATGAGCATATATTAACAATAGTGAAAGCTAACTATGCAAGAACTATGTAAACAATAACAAGACAATGTAAACAATAACAAAGGTCACCAACAATGTAAACAATAACAAAGATCAAAGTCAATGTAAACAACAACAAAGATCAGAGTCAATGTAAACAACAACAAAGATCAGAGTCAATGTAAACAATAACAAAGATCAGAGTCAATGTAAACAATCAACAAAGATCAAACAATACGAAAACATTCGCATAAGTCAAATACACAAACAGCAAAACTAAAAAGAAATATGCGAAGATATGACTAACAAATGACGCTACAGTGTATACACAAAAATATACGTAAAGAACTGAATAATAGCAAAGGGGAGACCTACAAATACAAACAATCGAAATCGAAACTAAAAAACACAAAGAAAGAGAGAAAAGAAAAAAAAAAAAAAAATATATATATACAAGAAACAAAAATAAAGCACAACTCGTCACAACTAAACAGATATAGCAACGATTGTCGCTAGCAAATTTCACTGTAGGAAATTCGCACAGTCCCTAACGAAAACGCTAACAGTAGAACCTCTGTGACGTGGTATCTTCTACTGCAAGACTCCGCCCAACCGAGAAAACCCGCTGAAATATAAACATATAAATATACAAATAACAAATAACATATAACATATAAACATGTATCATGAAAACAATAGGAGAAAGTGTGAAAGTACAGAAGGCTCAGTTAGAACATAAGGGCACAGTTCACAAACAAAACAGGCCACTTAACTTCTATAAATCCAGCGTCAGCACGGTGCAGAACAGGATGTAATCAGCATTCTGAGGATAATGATCCAACGTTGATTAACTTCTGCTCCCATAAACAGCCATGACGAAGGAAAAGAGCTTCTAATACTGCAACAGTTGTTACGGCACTTGACCTTCTGAATCTTCTAAATTGATTTAACCGGCACTTGACCTTCTGAACCCGCAACAGTACCCCTGAGACCGGAACAGTTGTTACGGCACTTGTCCTTCTTTTCACCAGATCAGGAAATCCATTCGCTCGGTACTTGTCCTTCTAATTTTACATAAACTTCAATATTGCCGAGCAGCGCCGGGTAGTTTCAAAATCAGCAACTGTCAGAAAATCCGGATACTTTCAATAAAATTTCTTGTAAGGTGGTAGTTGATGCTGTAGTTGTATCTAGTATGATGATGATGTCTGGGTTTGCTGACCCCCTTGATAGCTGGAATCAGAGTGAACCAACCTATGGCCACCAAAAATGATATGGTGCGCCAAAATATCAGATGATAGAACCAGCTCTGGCCACCAAAAATGATAAGGGTGGATTTGAGCTGAAGTGGTAACTTGCCACCCTTATCGACACCTGGTATTAAAGTGTAAGATGTAGGTGTCTTCTCTGATTTAGGATGTTGCTGTGTATGTGGTAGTGGAACAGTTCACAGGGTTATCACACAGGCAACATGACGTGTAGAGTCATAGAAAGGGTAACTTCGTTGTATAAGTTTCTTCCATTTATTGCACGCCACAAAACAGTCATGATACTTATGACATCAACATAGTTAACGAGTTCAGCAAGATGATATGGCACATTGAAAACAATTTCTGTAGTCAGCAATGACAGCTGTTGTATATATGCGTCATAAGACATCACAGTTCAATAGATTCAGAAATTCATAAATCATAGAGTTCTAGTTCGTGAAGCTGTATAAATAATAATAATTTCTATAACTTCTGCAACAGTGTCAGCTACAGATCTTCAATGTTCATAAACAATAATAAATGCTCCCATTCTGATGCTAGCAGATCAGTTGTATACAATAAGTCCGTTCACTGTCTGCACGTGAATAGCATACATGGGCTACAGGTCAGCTCGACCTTTATAATGTTCCTAAGTCTAACCATCTGACTTGGACGTGATCTCTGATATAACGAATCCTGGAACACAGACAATAGTCTTGTTGGTCTAGAGCGACCCATATATATTTAACTAGTTCAGGTATACAGATACCGGTGACTTAATCCTAGTCAAAGTACCTCTCCATTTTGCATCACACAGGCGAGCAAATAGGCGACAAAATGACGAACCTCTAGATGATAGCATAAAGTTCGATACAAGAGGAATTACCTTATTTCGGAAAATCAACCATGAACATATGCCTCCAGGCAGGCTTGAATAATACGGGAAATAGTCTAGTTAGCTAACTAACTCACAAAGACACTGTATTTCCCTCAGAAAATCACAAGACGCAGTTGCGTCTGCTCGCTTCTTAAACCATTTCTCAACTGCCGAACTGGGCGGAACACACAGAACGAACTCCCAGCTTTTGACATGCGCAGAACGACAATCTCTGAGTTGCCGTTCACAATAAGACGATTCTAAGAACATTCGAGATAAAAGTCTTACACAGTCGCGCCTTTTATGGTCATGAAAAGAAGCGTTAAGAAAGGTTTCAGACATCTACCATAGTTGACTGGTACTACCAAATAAGGAGATGTGGTCACGCTTCGTTCAAGAAATTATAGACCGAACGTGTCTCTATACAAGAGAAGGCAAACTCCTAAAAAATTGTAGTTTCGATAACTCGGATTATGTCCCTTTGACCATAGAAAACATAATACACACTTCAGTCAAAAAATGATCATACATATCAAAAAATGTTTATACAAACGAAAAATAATAATGATCCGTGCGTAACAGTGACACGATCAGGTTTTGATCCCGGAACACGGTAACCTTGGCGTGAGAGGCAAGAGCTCTAACCACTTTGCCAATCGGATGCTCATATAGACAGAAAGATGGACGGATTGACGGGCAGACAGACAGACAGACAGACAGGCAGGCCCGCCGGCCGGCGGGCGGGCGGGAGGGCGGGCGGACGGGCGGACGGACGGACGGATGGATGGATGGATGGATGGATGGATGGATGGATGGATGGATATATTGATTCTCAACCGTTTGAGAATAAAATTCGTTCTTTCGTAATAATTATTTTGTTTAAAAAAGATTATATGTATTTTAACATAACTGTTTTGATGCCCTTCTTTATATTATCATTTTGGATATTCTACAATAATATTGTTTATAATATTTTTAACTCTCTTTCCCTACTTGTGCAGGAGTAATGTACACAAAACACTCGGTGGAGAACTCTGGCTGATGGGGTTCTAGATTGTTCGAGATGACACATAAGACCTATATGATTCGAAGATAAAAACAAATATGACACTTAAGAAGAAGTGACATCTCCCATGAGAGACTTTGACCATGAACTACAACGAGTGGAGCTACTCTGGCGACAAGCTTGCTGTAGGAGACTAAAGCTGCTGTCTAACAATTGAATATTTTGGAGCATTTCTTCGGCTATCCTGAAAGTATGGCGTACACATGGAAGAGAGTTTACTGAGTTCAACAATTAAATCGAAGTTTAACAATATTGTGTCTGCCAGTGTCGAACGTTTGTTCTGTCATTACTCTTCAAATGTAACAAATTACTGTTGATGAAATTCTACAGTTACTGAAAAAGCCATTATGGTTCTGAATCTAGTATGCTCTTCTATACTCCATAATTTTGGGCATATTTCATTAATTTTCATGACCTGCGCGTAAGTGTTCTCATCGCACAAATGTTCTCATCGCACAAGTGTTCCCATCGTACAAGTGTTCCCATCACACTAAATTAATATGAAACAAATATAAAGGTATGTTATCAGGCACTCGCAGGAAATAAAGAAGTAGAACACCAGACAACAGAAAAACAACAGACATGAGTGGCTTACCCAGGATTTGAACACTGGACCTTCCGTGCGACAACCCCGCCTAGCCATGCAAGCGAATCACACTATCCGCTCTGCCATCTACGCATCATCAAAAAATGATGTTTCAATGGCAGGTCAATAGTGCGAACCACAATACACGACACCAGAAGTCCTCCATGGGCAGTTCAGCCTATTAATGACGCAATCACTTCTGTTGTATTTCTATCAAGCAGTATAGGCCGAATCCAACAAGACCCTTAGGACCTTAATACTGTGTCCAGTAAATGATAGTAGACTAGAACAGTGAGAACAGGATAGTGGGTAGGTTTGGTATTGTACAAACATTTATTACAAATAAGGGAGGGAAACCTGAGGCCTGTAAACAGTAAATTAATATGAAACAAATATAAAGGTATGTTATCAGGCACTCGCAGGAAATAAAGAAGTAGAACACCAGACAACAGAAAAACAACAGACATGAGTGGCTTACCCAGGATTTGAACACTGGACCTTCCGTGCGACAACCCCGCCTAGCCATGCAAGCGAATCACACTATCCGCTCTGCCATCTACGCATCATCAAAAAATGATGTTTCAATGGCAGGTCAATAGTGCGAACCACAATACACGACACCAGAAGTCCTCCATGGGCAGTTCAGCCTATTAATGACGCAATCACTTCTGTTGTATTTCTATCAAGCAGTATAGGCCGAATCCAACAAGACCCTTAGGACCTTAATACTGTGTCCAGTAAATGATAGTAGACTAGAACAGTGAGAACAGGATAGTGGGTAGGTTTGGTATTGTACAAACATTTATTACAAATAAGGGAGGGAAACCTGAGGCCTGTAAACAGTAAATTAATATGAAACAAATATAAAGGTATGTTATCAGGCACTCGCAGGAAATAAAGAAGTAGAACACCAGACAACAGAAAAACAACAGACATGAGTGGCTTACCCAGGATTTGAACACTGGACCTTCCGTGCGACAACCCCGCCTAGCCATGCAAGCGAATCACACTATCCGCTCTGCCATCTACGCATCATCAAAAAATGATGTTTCAATGGCAGGTCAATAGTGCGAACCACAATACACGACACCAGAAGTCCTCCATGGGCAGTTCAGCCTATTAATGACGCAATCACTTCTGTTGTATTTCTATCAAGCAGTATAGGCCGAATCCAACAAGACCCTTAGGACCTTAATACTGTGTCCAGTAAATGATAGTAGACTAGAACAGTGAGAACAGGATAGTGGGTAGGTTTGGTATTGTACAAACATTTATTACAAATAAGGGAGGGAAACCTGAGGCCTGTAAACAGTAAATTAATATGAAACAAATATAAAGGTATGTTATCAGGCACTCGCAGGAAATAAAGAAGTAGAACACCAGACAACAGAAAAACAACAGACATGAGTGGCTTACCCAGGATTTGAACACTGGACCTTCCGTGCGACAACCCCGCCTAGCCATGCAAGCGAATCACACTATCCGCTGTGCCATCTACGCATCATCAAAAAATGATGTTTCAATGGCAGGTCAATAGTGCGAACCACAATACACGACACCAGAAGTCCCCCATGGGCAGTTCAGCCTATTAATGACGCAATCACTTCTGTTGTATTTCTATCAAGCAGTATAGGCCGAATCCAACAAGACCCTTAGGACCTTAATACTGTGTCCAGCAAATGATAGCAGACTAGAACAGTGAGAACAGGATAGTGGGTAGGTTTGGTATTGTACAAACATTTATTACAAATAAGGGAGGGAAACCTGAGGCCTGTAAACAGTAAATTAATATGAAACAAACATAAAGGTATGTTATATTTGTTTCATATTAATTTACCTTTTGTCTAGGTCGGGCGGAGGCGTGGGGTGAGGAAGGGGGGGGGGGGGGGGGGGGGGGTTGTTGTGATTGCCAAAAGGAGAGAAAATTCATAATTTAAAGTAAATGTGAATTCCCAGATCTGAACAGATCTTTTATGTCATCTCTTCTCTATGTACACCTTGGTATATCTCTCAACCAGAAGTCCTCAGGTTTCCCTCCCTTATTTGTAATAAATTCCCATCACACAAGTGTTCTCATCGCACAAGTGTTCTCATTGCACAAGTATACTTTCATCTAGTCATTGAGTTATCATCGCACAAGGATTCTCATCGCACAAGTGTTCTCATCGCACAAGTATTCTCATCGCACAAGTGTTCTCATAGCTCAAGTGTTCTCATCGCACAAATGTTCTCATCGCACAAATGTTCCCATCGTACAAGTGTTCTCATCACACAAGTGTTCTCATCGCACAAGTGTTCTCATCGCACAAGTGTATTCTCATCGCACAAGTGTTCTCATCGCTCAAGTGTTCTCATCGCACAAGTATACTTTCATCTAGCCATTGAGTTATCATCGCACAAGTATTCTCATCGCACAAGTATTCTCATCGCACAAGTGTTCTCGTCGCACAAGTGAGACACAAGTATTCTCATCGCACAAGTGAGACACAAGTGTTCTCATCGCACAAGTGTTCCCGTCGCACAAGTGTTATCATCGCACAAGTGTTCTCATCGCACAAGTATACTTTCATCTAGCCAGTAAGTTAGTGTTACGACTGGAATAAATACAGAGGATCATGTAGGATACGCAAATGATGGCAGGTTTTCATTCAAGACATTATGGTCAGTATATATATATAACAAAAGCCGGCAGGTGAACAGGTCCACGGGAAAACATGGTTGACATTTAATAAATAAAGTCACTTCACAATAACGTCCATCAAACATCAAAAGTACATGGCAATGCATAAATTAATATGAAACAAATATAAAGGTATGTTATCAGGCACTCGCAGGAAATAAAGAAGTAGAACACCAGACAACAGAAAAACAACAGATATGAGTGGCTTACCCAGGATTTGAACACTGGACCTTCCATGCGACAACCCCGCCTAGCCATGCAAGTAAATCACACTATCCTCCCTGCCATCTACGCATCATCTAATGGCAATGGATAAGCGTAGTAGATTATCTCTCGTTCGTCAATAAGTTTCAAACGTTATGCATCTTTAAGTGGCAATAACAAAATAATGATACGCTCCTCTCCTCTCCTCTCCACTTAATCCTGGCCATTGTACTAAAGTTCGGGCAATCCACGAAAACCAAAGTAATGTGGCAAAAACAATCAGGGCAAACGAAATATTAGTTGCCTCATATCTCGAAGTTACTTGTAGTAAATTATGGTATGAACTTCTAAATTAATATTAGACAAACATAAAGGTATGTGTAACGAACAGTTTTAGTGTAAGGGGAAGTAAACTGGAGTATGTTAGTAGTTGAAATAGATTTTGAGTTATAGCACTTAGTTGCTTGTTAGCTATCGAATTATTTAGAGAGTATCTCGTGATAGTTTCGAGAGACAGATTACAGACAGCGTGAAAAGCGCTGATATAGTTATTCTGTATTGTTTTGAGTTGGGTGAGAGAAGCTCGCTGCTAGCCCGCAATTGTTTGTGTTGTGTGAACAGTGAGAAAGTCTCGTGTCTGCTTTTGAGCGGGACGAGTGTGTTATCTAGGGAGAGTGTTCCGGGCGTTTTGACCGGGTAGGAAGACAGTGTTTTTTGGGAAGTGTGAAATGCCTGTACAGTGCTGAATTTAAAATGTCGACGGATTTTTCGCTGTGGGTACAGCGTAGTATGAAACTGCAGTTTTAATTATTGTGGAAGTGTTTATAACTGCAGTGTAGAGTACTTTAGGCCATGAATCATGATATCTCCTGTGTGAGGAGTCTTGATTAATAAGAGTACTTTAGGCCATGAATCATGATAGCTCCTGTGAGAGGATTGTTATCGAGGATTCTTTATAGAGCTGAGTTTAATAAGAGTACTTTAGGCCATGAATCATGATAGCTCCTGTGAGAGGATTGTTATTGAGGATTCTTTATAGAGATGAGTTTAATAAGAGTACTTTAGGCCATGAATCATGATAGCTCCTGTGAGAGGATTGTTATTGAGGATTCTTTATAGCGCTGAGTTTAATAAGAGTACTTTAGGCCATGAATCATGATAGCTCCTGTGAGAGGATTGTTATTGAGGATTCTTTATAGAGATGAGTTTAATAAGAGTACTTTAGGCCATGAATCATGATAGCTCCTGTGAGAGGATTGTTATTGAGGATTCTTTATAGAGATGAGTTTAATAAGAGTACTTTAGGCCATGAATCATGATAGCTCCTGTGAGAGGATTGTTATTGAGGATTCTTTATAGCGCTGAGTTTAATAAGAGTACTTTAGGCCATGAATCATGATAGCTCCTGTGAGAGGATTGTTATTGAGGATTCTTTATAGCGCTGAGTTTAATAAGAGTACTTTAGGCCATGAATCATGATAGCTCCTGTGAGAGGATTGTTATTGAGGATTCTTTATAGAGATGAGTTTAATAAGAGTACTTTAGGCCATGAATCATGATAGCTCCTGTGAGAGGATTGTTATTGAGGATTCTTTATAGCGCTGAGTTTAATAAGAGTACTTTAGGCCATGAATCATGATAGCTCCTGTGAGAGGATTGTTATTGAGGATTCTTTATAGAGATGAGTTTAATAAGAGTACTTTAGGCCATGAATCATGATAGCTCCTGTGAGAGGATTGTTATTGAGGATTCTTTATAGCGCTGAGTTTAATGAGAGTACTTTAGGCCATGAATCATGATAGCTCCTGTGAGAGGATTGTTATTGAGGATTCTTTATAGCGCTGAGTTTAATAAGAGTACTTTAGGCCATGAATCATGATATCATTGTAGCTGCCGAGTGCGCAGTTCTTATGTGGTAATTTATATCTTGTGTTGTGCTGTGAACGGTATTCTATGTGTATTTCATCAATGTGTTGTGACGTGAATAAACCCATATGAAATGTCACCAGTCGTTTACAACCATCCATGACTCTTGTGTACGTACCTGTGGTGTAAACGACTAAACCAACACACGCACTTAATATTACAAGTGTGACAGGGAACTTAACACGTATTTAGAAATAGCCCCGGAGTGGGCGTGGTCTATTTGTATCGAGAACCTGTGCATCGCTTACCAGTAGACTTCTACAGTGTTTGCCTGTGTGGCGTATATGTAGGTATCAACTGTAGACATTACCAGATCCACAACACAACAGTAACGTTAGCAGATAATCAATATCCACCAAACCAATACGTTATCAGTGCTGCCATTTAAGTCATTGGCCATGACGATACAACTACATTAGGGGGGGGGGTGTAACAGTGGTGTGCTAGTTTTATAGGATCAGATACCCGCGAAATTCGCGTGATATTAATTCACAACTCTTAGCATGTAGCCTGAGTGGCGTTAGTATATGAAAGACAGACATCACATTTGAGAGCTGTATCCAGGCCCAAGGAAACTTATTCAGTATCAGTTAAACTGGGAACTGTTAACTCAAGTCGCAAGTCGCAACTCGCAAGTCAAGAAATTTATTACTCAAGATTATGAGATGTCATGATATACAGTGGCGTCTGTATACCAGTACAAGTAATCATCTGGCAGTATGAACGAGCGGTGTACCTCCTTTCAACGAAATTGACAGACGGTGACCCATTTCCTGCTTTCCTGTGGTGTCAATATCCCTAAAGTTATTTGCTGAACATAACTTTAAGCTTCTTTGTAATTCAATAATGGCTAAGGATTTGATTGATTTGCTACAGCACCTTCGTGTGTTTTTACAACAGTATATTGAACTTGAACACGGACAGATAATGCAAAATATATTCAAAATGATCCACAACGGTATTCCTGATGAGCAGAAAAAGGAATTAGGAAGTGAGAAACAAATAAAAGTCAACAAACAGAGTGCCCTACGGGAAAGGGACAATTGTTTAAAAGTTACTACTGAAGTGAGTAAACTACACGAAACAGTCTCTAAACTCGAAAATGAGTTAGATAAGTCAAACACGGAACTTACTAAAGTACATGCGGCGTTAAATGCAGCATTGAACAAGAACAAAGAGTTGGAAATTCGGGTGAAAGACAAAGAGGACGAATGTGGGTAATCTCACTCGGGAAGTTCAAAAAAAAGAAAGAGATACATGAGAAATTGGAAGTTCAGGCAAGAAAATGTGAGAAATTATGTAATGAAACATTTATTAGGCTGTTAAGTGACAATGCGAATTTTAGTCACCAAATGAAAGAAAAGTATACAGAATTTTCCGAAGAAAGATGATGTATTTATGGATAATGATGATAGTCAAATTGAGGCACGACGAATTGATGCAAATAAAGAAATGGATGGAAAAGAGAGATTAGAAGAGTTAACGACTGAGAGAGAGAAGATCATTAAGATTGAGAGATTGTTAACAGAGGAGAGAAGTAAAGTTTTGACATTTGACAAATTAAATAGGAAATTAAGTGAAGAAATTTCACACAAAAATGTTGAAATTGCAGAAAGTACAAAAAGGGTAGAGGGTCTACTCGATGTTATTTTAAACAGCGGAATATGGTCTACTGTCAATGTTGACAATACTAGACAGAAGGGTGTTTACCAACAAGAAAAAAAAGCAAAGATCCAGCCCGATACAATCTTTGCGGAGAGAAAGGTTAGATGTGATAGACAAAGTTTTCAATCGTGCAATAATTTTTCTGACAGATTTTTTGTGCGGAGTAGAAACGTTAATCATAACAAGTCTAACTGGGATTATAGACATAATAATAGTCTCAAACAAAGAGGAAATGATGATAAATATTTTGATCAAACGACGAATAAGTGCAATTATGCTAATTTTGCTCGACATGAGCCTAGAAGCATTGTTATTAAGCAAAGTAGCAATGATAATGATGTCACAAATACTACTGCTTGTTATGTTTCTGATTTTGAAAGAGCAGCACGTTGTTGTGAACTTAAACGAAGAGTCGATGACATCGTGGGGTGACCAGATTTCCACACGAACCACAGTGCGGGGTAATTGTTTGTTTAACCTCTCCGTTGTTCGTAGTAAATGTCACCATTCATTAAAATGGAATTTTCATTTGTATTTTTTGAACAGAGGCGACTTCTTGATATGGGTCAGCGCTCCTGTTTACGTTAACGGCTGTTTACGGTAGCGGCAAGAATATAGGTCAACATTGTGCCCGAGCGAGTGTTTTCTCAAGCAGAACATATCAGCGTGCTAACCATGATTCGACGTTTTACCCCTAGTGTTTATGAGATGTCGGCAAGACCTATAGAGATTTTTTTTTTTTTTTTGCGGTTGATTCTTTTTTGTTTTGTTTGTTTATTAGGACAGTAGATGTTAATGTATTCTATTGCATAGATCATTAGAGGTTGTTATATTATGATCATCATCTTTACGCATCATTTGATGTCTATTGTTTTTCTTGATATGTATGACTGTTTTAATTATAAATTAGTTCATTTCGATGCTATTTTTATACTATTGTGTTTTGGATAATATGTAGTGTGTTAGATGGTAGTGACGTGTTGTTTACTATTCATGAATGCAATGAGCAGATTTATATTTAACCTTACTGGTTACAAACTTATGCCTATTTTTTATACTCTGGTGTAGAACTTGAAGTTTTTTTGGTTTTGTTTTACAGATGTGTTGGGTAGAATAGTTTTGTACATGATGAGTTTGCCAGCCCTATGCACATACTCATTAGTTGGAATGTTACAATAGTTATTTTTAATATATCAGATGGAGATAGATATAAATTAATAACTGAATAACACTATAGCTAAGCTGAACGTGATTGTCAGCCGGAAATATTTAAAGTTTAAATTGAACTGTATAGAGAAAATTAACAGCGTTTGCTGATATTGTTATTTGATTGAGAAATCTAGAGATCTGATTTAAGCACTTGCTTAACATACATTACGTTGTTTTCATGTATTTGCAAACTTGTATTTTGGTAATAGTGTGTTTTTTCTATGTGTTTCTCTGTGACGTATTTTTTGAAAAATTTACACGTGTTGTTTCGTGTTTGCTTAGATGCAGGAATTGTTATATGTCTCTCATTTTGCTAAAGCTAGTTTTTTGTTAATTTGTTAATTATAGATTTGAATTAATTAAATTAAAATACTATTTTTATGTAACTTAGCATTACGAAATATTTTTGTACTGTATTTTTTGGAAAATATTTTTTTCCCAGACATTGTAATTTGTTATTTTTGGTTTTGTGTGTGCTTAGCGTTTGACTATGTGCTATGTTTGATATGTAGAATAATGTTAGTTCTTTAAAGAAAGTTTTTTTGTTTTTTGGATGTTATGCGTTGGTCTTATAGCAATGCTACTACTTTTTTGTGTGGTGTCGATAATTTATTGTTGATTATGTATAACTTGTATAATTTGTTTAAATTACTGATTATGTTTTGTTTAGTTATAAACTATTTTTTTGTGGTATTAGTATAGGAATACTTTGTTATTTTCTTTTGTGCTTTTCGATCGTGTTTGTATGTATTTTGAAATACGTTGTTGATCTAAATAGTTATTAGTATATATTTTTATCAACGTTCTCTATATTCATACCTTTTGCTTTCTATCTGTCTTTGTTGATTATGCTTCATTCCACTCCTTCTTTTCTGTTGTCTTTTCAATATGGTATCATATTTTGTTTACTGTCACGTAGGGTTTATATTCATTTAATTTCCTACATCTTCTTCCTATTCGTTCACCCAAATTCTCTCTTTTATTATCTCTGTATTTCATTTTTTTCCTGTATTTTTTTCACCCATTCGTTTTGCGAATATTATTTTCATATAATTCGCAAACTTTACCTGTTTTCCCTTCTCATAAACTGAGAATCGCGCTAGGACGATATTACGTAGATGTCAGGGCTGCAGGGCGTCAGAAGGCGTGATAAGTCGGTTCGCTGAACACAGGACGTAGCAAATCGTCTACATTCTCACCGAGCGCGCGAGCTTCTTCTCGGCATAAGTCCCGGTGAGGTGTGATACTTTACATCTGCACCGGTCAGTATCCAGACATTTGTCTGGAAAATCCCAAACTGACACGGCGCTCACTTGGGCCATGGTCAGCTGTAGCGTGAAAACTGCCCTGCAATGGAGTCAGGCTGTCTGGGATTTGAAACTGACACGCGTACATCGTGGTCAGTAGGTGACAGTTACGACACGCGTTAAGCGGACGTAAATGTTGGGAGTAGGGGAGATAATTTCGCTTGGCGAAATAAGTTTGGGCCCTTTGTCTGATTTTAAGATATTGGCCAAATTTGAAACTTTAATTTCATTCTCGCTCATAGACTCCACAGTAGATAGGTCGCTCGAAAACAGAATAGCTGTTAGCGAAGATCTCAGTTTGTTTCGGCAATTTGTCGAACTTCTAGACTTCCAGAAATATTTTCAGCATTTTTATTCTTAAGTTGTGCGACTACCTGTAATTCTGTGGTTGAGGTAATTAATATGATAGATATATAGATTTTGTGAGTGTTAAAGTGTTAAATCGCTTAATTCATTTTAATCTATTTCTTTAGCGCAGAAGAGAAATAAAGTGGTAGGCTATTATATTTTCTAGGGAAGCATTCAGTGGAAAGCAGAATAAAATTAAAATTTCTAGCTTATAACGGCAATTGTAGCTATTTATAAATTTAATTTAACTGCTAATACTCAGTCGAGTGTATTTTTCTAAACTAACGTATAAACTCTAGAATCCAGCCTCATGAATGGTGACGGAATACGCACGTGTTCTTAATTCATTAGGATTGCTGATTTTTAATTATAACTTACGTCACGGGAAGTTTAAATGATAAGCAAAGCTCTCTGCTTGCAAGTTTAAATGTAAGTTTTAACCAGTACAGATTCTGTTTATTATATTATATGTGTTATTTTTCCTCCACACAGTGAAAGTTTTGGGGTGACCCTAACTTTACCAGCACCTAGTAGTAGTTTCCATACTTGTGAAGAAATAGACAGTCCTTATTTTGAACCACGTGGGTTTTCTCAAGTAACACTGATCTGACGGTGCAAGTTAGACAGAAATACTAATATCCCTATAACGGGTTTTCAAAGACTGTAATGATAAATACTGGACCTTGGAGCCAGCACTTAATTTCTTCTAGAAACTCTATATAATTTGCTGCCTGGTGGCGTGAATATTAACAATCATTTCCCGACTAGATAATATCTTGTGGACAAATCTGTGGTGTGACTAAAGTGAATCCTATACTGAGGGAAGGCACCGACCTGACATTCATCATTTTTTGAGAAACCTACGCTATTGACACTGTGCTCTGCTAACTCCCGCGCCTGGAATAATTGTTAGGTGACTTAATCAGACATTTGAACAAATTTGCATACCCAAGTAGTCGTTCCCGGAGACTCCAAGTTAAATACGTCTTTTGGAACTGGGGACTTCTTGGCAGAAGACTGCATTTTTTGAGTCTGTGTGAAAATCTAAAAAATCAATGTGTTTCAAGAGGCAGCAAGCAAAGTCGTGAGTACAAGTATGAGAAGCCATGGCGGAATGAATGAGTGTACGCTGGTTTGAGTGATATTTTTCACTATTTTATCTTTGACACCCTGTTGCTGTCCTAATTTTTTTTCAATCTGCATAATTTGTTGCTAAGGCTAGAGTTCTTGTGTTTTTGTCTTAGGTTAAATCAGATTTTTTTCAAACTCTGTGCATATAATTACGAGATAAAACAAAGAAAAACTCTTAGACTCAAACCCTATGTATCTGTGACTCGGGCGCCATCATCTGTTCTCTTAACGGGGCCGGGCTAAACCTAGAGTTAACACTATAACGGGGCTATCATCCTTGCAACATTTCCTTGATTGTTTATGACTATGTGTATATGTATTTTCCTTGATGTACTTTCTTTGATGTTGTGAGCCGATTTTTCCTGATATTAAAATCGCTCTTGAACTAAATAATCGTGTTTGGTCAGCTCGTTCTAGATAATATATATATCATTGTTATAGTTTTCCCACGTCTGTGTGTTTACCTGTCGTCACGTGTATGTGCGTGCCTGTGAGTGATAGAAATATACGTAATACGTATATTGGTGTAGTCTGTCTGACGCTGTAACAACTGTTGTAGAAGATAGGTGAGAGAGAGAAGAATTCTTTTCGCTTTCAGAGACAGCCACTATATCAAATCTATCATCTCACGTGTGTGGAAATTCTATTACCTTTCACTAACTCTCACTGAGTCTATCACCTATTCAAACCTATTCAGAAGGGACCAAACCTAGTCTTAATTCTCCTATCGGAAATCTACGACATTTACATTTCGTGCTTTATTTACGTTTCACTTCATTCTCTTTGTATACTTCTTCTTTCGCTTCTTATACTTTCATTCTATTGTAGTGGTATTGATGGTATTGTATGATGATGATGGTACTACATGTAAATTGTATGAGGCCAGCTGTGAAGGCTCCTGAGATAAAATGTAATTGAGAATTGTCAGAAGGCCTTTCTTGCTACCACTACGACCTCACACTTAATTTTTTTTTTAATGAATGTAGCTGCGTAAAGTGTCTAGGGTAATGATGTGTACTGTGGTGTGATAGTTATAAATATACCCATAAATATTTAACAAGACTAATAATATTAACAAGTGTTAAAATACACTGAACTAACTCACGTGTGTAAAGTTTTTGATATAATTATATTACATTTATTTGTTCTGGCTCAAGTTTTATTTTGACCAGAACTTGTTTTAAAAGAAGGATTTAAAATTTATAAAAATTATGCATGGAATGTTACATAATAAATGCAAAAGTGAACATATTTAAGTACTAGAATAGTTAGTTTTATTAAAATGTTCTGGTAGTCAGCTACTAGGGAGGATATTTATTGTCTGTGCTGTTGGGGTGGTCTCATCACACCTGTCTATATTTACTACACAGTGTCCAGAAAATGGTGGGAATTTTTATGGGGTATCTGCAACTAAATGGGGTTGGTGAATATCCAGCAGACCAGAGGCTCACTCATCTGGTATTCGTAGCTCTGGTGCTGAAATCAGGTGGTCCCACCTCTCCGTGCTGGCGGGCAATAATGGTGGTCTCTGTCACAAGGACTGCACAGATACACTTGTGTAAATCACCACCCGAGTAGATACTGCTTCGTAGACGACAGAAACTCGCAGCTCTGCAATCAAAGTATGGGCCATGTGTCAAAATCTATTCTCTACCCACGTCTGGACACCACACTGACACAACAACCACATTATACAGACAGGTCAGATCTCTCTGACCAAACAGCACAGTTACCATGGTGGGTTTACATCCGATAGATCCTCCCAGACTATAGATTCTGAAAAATAATTATTAGTTTTCTACCCTAAAAGAGGATAGGTAATATGTTTCCTTATTCTCAACTCTTGATCGGTCTTGCATAATCCTTGCTGGTGTTTAGGTACATTGTTAGTCCCTAGACCCTGACTTGGGCGGGGGGTCTAGAGCAAAATCCCTACTTGTTTGTAAGGCTAGATTATGATATGGCAGTATCAAATCACTCGAACATGAAACAATATTCAAAATATATAAAGAAATAATTTCAATCTTACCAGATTATGAATAATTAACACAGAAGTGCTAGCAAAACTCAGCTGAGCTGCTGGCTATAGGATGGCGTCCCTAAATTTAACTCACTGTCTTTCATATGGGAAAACACCACACTTTAAAATCTGTGTCTAACACTGAACAATTATTGAAGAATGACCCCAAATGCGCTCTGAGCGCTAATGATATGATTGTCTGTGGCCAATCACTGCCTAGTTTTATTTTCAATTTCAAATTTCCTCACTAAAGTCATTTCAGTCAAGCTTCAGTCACGTATGGATGGTTATCTGTTAGTCTGTCCGTCTCTACTTGTGTTTCTACAAAATTGTGCTCGATTTTTGACCCAACCGTTCTCTCCCCTTCAAATTTTTGTTGTAAAAAGTTATATTTAGACACAGCTACCACCAATGTCCCTTCACTTCTATGCCAAGTAAATTTGAACATCTGTGTCCAAGGTCGTGTTTTTGTGTGCAAATAACGATATGTTAGATTCAATGCAGTCTGTGGCTGATGTAAACTACACTGTCTTTTGTCATTATTTTCAATATTATCTATCCGTCTGTAAAATTAAGACCATATTCGTTCACTGCTCAGAATAGGCCATCTGGCCAGCTAATTTTTATAGCAAAAGACTCCTAGTTGTTAGCGCATTTCAGTCATTCTTCAATAATTGTTCAGTGTTAGACACAGATTTTAAAGTGTGGTGTTTTCCCATATGAAAGACAGTGAGTTAAATTTAGGGACGCCATCCTATAGCCAGCAGCTCAGCTGAGTTTTGCTAGCACTTCTGTGTTAATTATTCATAATCTGGTAAGATTGAAATTATTTCTTTATATATTTTGAATATTGTTTCATGTTCGAGTGATTTGATACTGCCATATCATAATCTAGCCTTACAAACAAGTAGGGATTTTGCTCTAGACCCCCCGCCCAAGTCAGGGTCTAGGGACTAACAATGTACCTAAACACCAGCAAGGATTATGCAAGACCGATCAAGAGTTGAGAATAAGGAAACATATTACCTATCCTCTTTTAGGGTAGAAAACTAAGTTAATTTAATTTTCAGAATCTATAGTCTGGGAGGATCTATCGGATGTAAACCCACCATGGTAACTGTGCTGTTTGGTCAGAGAGATCTGACCTGTCTGTATAATGTGGTTGTTGTGTCAGTGTGGTGTCCAGACGTGGGTAGAGAATAGATTTTGACACATGGCCCATACTTTGATTGCAGAGCTGCGAGTTTCTGTCGTCCACGAAGAAGTATCTATTCGGGTGGTGATTTACACAAGTGTATCTGTGCATCCTTGTGACAGAGACCACCATTATTGCCCGCCAGCACGGAGAGGTGGGGCCGCCTGATTTCAGCACCAGAGCTACAAATACCAGATGAGTGAGCCTCTGGTCTGCTGGATATTCACCAACCCCATTTAGTTGCAGATACCCCATAAAAATTCCCACCATTTTCTGGACACTGTGTAGTCAATATAGACAGGTGTGATGAGACCACCCCAACAGCACAGACAATAAATATCCTCCCTAGTAGCTGACTACCAGAACATTTTAATAAAACTAACTATTCTAGTACTTAAATATGTTCACTTTTGCATTTATTATGTAACATTCCATGCATAATTTTATAAATTTTAAATCCTTCTTTTAAAACAAGTTCTGGTCAAAATAAAACTTGATCCAGAACAAATAAATGTAATATAATTATATCAAAAACTTTACACACGTGAGTTAGTTCAGTGTATTTTGACACTTGTTAATCTTATTAGTCTTCTTAAATATCTGTGGGTATATTTATAACTATCACACCACAGTACACATCATTACCCTAGACACTTTACGTAGCCACATTCATTAAAAAAAAAATTAAGTGTGAGGTCGTAGTGGTAGCAAGAAAGGCCTTCTGACAATTCTCAACTACATTTTATCCAGGAGCCTTCACAGCTGGCCTCATACAAGTACATGTTAAGTTACCATCATCCATCATAGCATTACCATCAATACCACTACAAATAGAAGAAAGTATAAATGCGAAAGAAGAAGTTTACAAAAGAATGAAGTGAAACGTAAATAAAGCACGAAATGTAATTGTCGGGTAGGATTTCCGAATAGGAAAATAAGTACTAGGTTTGGTACAGTCTTGAATAGGTTTGAAAGGTGAATAGTCTCGGTGAATATAGTGGCTGTCTCTGAAAGCGAAAAGAATTCTTCTCTCTCTCACCTATCTTCTACAACAGTTGTTACAGCGTCCGACAGACTACACCAATATACATATTACGTATATTTCTATCACTCACAGGCACGCACATACACGTGACGACAGGTAAACACACAGACGTGGGAAAACTATAACAATGATATATATATTATCTAGAACGAGCTGACCAAACACGATTATTAAGTTCAAGAGCGATTTTATTATCAGGAAAAATCGGCTCACAACATCAAAGAAAGTACATCAAGGAAAATACATATACACATAGTCATAAAAAAATCAAGGAAATGTTGCAAGGATGATAGCCCCGTTATAGTGTTAACTCTAGGTTTAGCCCGGCCCCGTTAAGAGAACAGATGATGGCGCCCGAGTCACAGATACATAGGGTTTGAGTCTAAGAGTTTTTCTTTGTTTTTATCTCGTAATTATATGCACAGAGTTTGAAAAAAAAAATCTGATTTAACCTAAGACAAAAACACAAGAACTCTAGCCTTAGCAACAAATTATGCAGATTGAAAAAAAATTAGGACAGCAACAGGGTGTCAAAGATAAAATAGTGAAAAATATCACTCAAACCAGCGTACACTCATTCATTCCGCCATGGCTTCTCATACTTGTACTCACGACTTTGCTTGCTGCCTCTTGGAACACATTGATTTTAGATTTTCACACAGACTCAAAAAATGCAGTCTTCTGCCAAGAAGTCCCCAGTTCCAAAAGACGTATTTAACTTGGAGTCTCCGGGAACGACTACTTGGGTATGCAAATTTGTTCAAATGTCTGATTAAGTCACCTAACAATTATTCCAGGCGCGGGAGTTAGCAGAGCACAGTGTCAATAGCGTAGGTTTCTAAAAAATGATGAATGTCAGGTCGGTGCCTTCCCTCAGTATAGGATTCACTTTAGTCACACCACAGATTTGTCCACAAGATATAATCTAGTCGGGAAATGATTGTTAATATTCACGCCACCAGGCAGCAAATTATATAGAGTTTCTAGAAGAAATTAAGTGCTGGCTCCAAGGTCCAGTATTTATCATTACAGTCTTTGAAAACCCGTTATAGGGATATTAGTATTTCTGTCTAACTTGCACCGTCAGATCAGTGTTACTTGAGAAAACCCACGTGGTTCAAAATAAGGACTGTCTATTTCTTCACAAGTATGGAAACTACTACTAGGTGCTGGTAAAGTTAGGGTCACCCCAAAACTTTCACTGTGTGGAGGAAAAATAACACATATAATATAATAAACAGAATCTGTACTGGTTAAAACTTACATTTAAACTTGCAAGCAGAGAGCTTTGCTTATCATTTTAAACTTCCCGTGACGTAAGTTATATTTAAAAATCAGCAATCCTCATAAATTAAGAACACGTGCGTATTCCGTCACCATTCATGAGGCTGGATTCTAGAGTTTATACGTTAGTTTTAGAAAAATACACTCGACTGAGTATTAGCAGTTAAATTAAATTTATAAATAGCTACAATTTCCGTTATAAAGCTAGAAATTTTAATTTTTATTCTGTGCTTTCCACTGAATGCTTCCCCTAGAAAATATAATATCCTACCACTTTATTTCTCTTCTGCGCTAAAGAAATAGATTAAAATGAATTAAGCGATTTAACACTTTAACACTCACAAAATCTATATATCTATCATATTAATTACCTCAACCACAGAATTACAGGTAGTCGCACAACTTAAGAATAAAAATGCTGAAAATATTTCTGGAAGTCTAGAAGTTCGACAAATTGCCGAAACAAACTGAGATCTTCGCTAACAGCTATTCTGTTTTCGAGCGACCTATCTACTGTGGAGTCTATGAGCGAGAATGAAATTAAAGTTTCAAACTTGGCCAATATCTTAAAATCAGACAAAGGGCCCAAACTTATTTCGCCAAGCGAAAGTATCTCCCCTACTCCCAACATTTACGTCCGCTTAACGCGTGTCGTAACTGTCACCTACTGACCACGATGTACGCGTGTCAGTTTCAAATCCCAGACAGCCTGACTCCATTGCAGGGCAGTTTTCACACTACAGCTGACCATGGCCCAAGTGAGCGCCGTGTCAGTTTGGGATTTTCCAGACAAATGTCTGGATACTGACCGGTGCAGATGTAAAGTATCACACCTCACCGGGACTTATGCCGAGAAGAAGCTCGCGCGCTCGGTGAGAATGTAGACGATTTGCTACGTCCTGTGTTCAGCGAACCGACTTATCACGCCTACTGACGCCCTGCAGCCCTGACATCTACGTAATATCGTCCTAGCGCGATTCTCAGTTTTGAGAAAGAAACAGGTAAAGTTTGCGAATTATATGAAAATAATATTCGCAAAACGAATGGATGAAAAAATATACAGGAAAAAAAAGAAATACAGAGATAATACAAGAGAGAATTTGGGTGAACGAATAGGAAGAAGATGTAGGAAATTAAATGAATATAAACCCTACGTGACACATAACTAGCTAATGAATGATACCGTATTGATTAGACAACAGAATTTGAAGGAGTGGAATGAAGAATAATCAACAAAGACAGATAGAAAGCAAAAGGTATGAATATAGAGAACGTTGGATTAAAAAAATAATACTAATAACTAATTTTAGATCTCAACAACGTATTTCAAAATACATACAAACACGATCGGAAAAATTCTACAAAAACTTGAAAATAACAAAGTATTCCTATTACTAATACTACAAAAAATAAGGTTTATAACTTAAACCAAGTGTACATAGATCAGTAATTTAAACAAATGTTATAACAAGTTTATACATAATCTCAACAATAAATCTTGTCGACACCACACAAACAA
This sequence comes from Oreohelix idahoensis, assembly GCA_024509875.1. NCBI lineage: Eukaryota > Metazoa > Mollusca > Gastropoda > Stylommatophora > Oreohelicidae > Oreohelix > Oreohelix idahoensis. The sequence continues at coordinate 8,061 of JAMPIV010009206.1, read as the reverse complement.
GTAATTCTGCATTGTATAAGACCAAGCATAATCAAGCGCTAATACAACATAACATGCGCTCAACAAACAACAAACAAAAAACTTTCTTTAAAGAACTAACATTATTCTAAAAACATATCAACATAGCACATAGTCAAACGCTAAGCACACACAAAACAAAATAAATAATTACAATGTGTCTGGGAAAAAATATATTTTCCCAAAAATACGGTACAAAAATATTTTCGTAATGCAAAGTTACATAAAAATAGTATTTTAATTTAATTAATTCAAATCTATAATTAAAGACAAATTAACAAAAAAACTAGCTTTAGCAAAATGAGAGGACATATTAACAATTCCTGCAGTCTAAGCCTAAACACGTCACAACACACGTGTAAGTTCTTTTTTTTTTTTTTTTATAAAATACGTCACAAGAGAATATACACATAGAAAAAACACACTATTACCAAAATACAAGTTTGCAAATACAAAGAAAACAACGTAATGTATGTTAAGCAAGTGCTTAAATCAGATCTCTAGATTTCGTCAATCCAAATAACAATATCAGCAAACGCTGTTTAAATTTTCTCTATACAGTTACAATTTAAACTTTTAAATATTTCCGGCTGACTAATCACGTTTTTTTCAGCTTAGCTACAGTGTTTATTTCAGTTAATAATTTATATCTATCTCCACCTGATATATTAAAAATAACTATTGTAACATTATAACTATGAGTATGGGCATAGGGCTGGCAAACTCATCATGTACAAAACTATTTCTACCCAACACATCTGTAAAACCAAAACCAAAAAAAAAATTCAAGTTCTACACCAGAGTATAAAAAAAGATAGGCATAAGTTTTGTAACCATGTAAGGTTTAAATATAAATCTGCCTCATTGCATTCATGAATAGTAAACAACACGTCCACTGACCATCTAACACACTACATATTATTCCAAAACACAATAGTATAAAAATTAGCATCGAAATGAACTAATTTAATAAAAAACAGGTCATACATATAAAAAAAAACAATAGACATCTTCAAATGATGCGTAAAGATGATGGATCAGTAAATAACAACTCTAAGAAGGGGGGTAGATCTATGCAATAGGAAATACATTAACCATCTATTCCTAATAAACAAACATAAAAACAAAAAGTAACTAACATCCGCAAAATCAAACGCAAACAAAATCTCCATAGGTCTTGCCTGACATCTCATAAACACTAGGGGTAAAACGTCGAATCATGGTTAGCAACGCTGATATGTTCTGCTTGAGAAAACAAGCACTCGCTCGGGCACAATGTTGACCTATATTCTTGCCGGCTACCGTAAACAGCCGTTGAACGTAAAACAGGAGCGCTGACCCATATCAAGAACTAGTCGCGCTCTGGTTCAAAAAATACAAATGAAAATTCCATTTTAATGAATGGTGAATATTTACCTACGAACAACGGAGAGGTTAAACAAACAATTTACCCCGCACTGTGGTTCCGTTGTGGATATCTGGTCACCCCACGATTGTCATCGACTCGCTTTCGTTTAAGTTCACAACAACGTGCTGCTCTTTCAAAATCAAAACATAAACAAGCAGGTTGTATTTGTGACATCATTATCATTGGCTACTTTGCTAAATAATCAATGCTGTCTAGGCTCATGTCGAGCAAAATTTTAGCATAATTTGCACTTATTCGTCCGTTTGATCAAAATATTTATCATTCATTTCCTCTTAGTTTGCAAAGACTATTATTATGTCCTATATATCCCATTTAGACGTGTTATGGATTAACGTTTCTACTCCGCACAAAAAATCTGTCAGAAAAATTATTGCACGATTGATAACCTCTTCTTGTATTTGTCTGGACCACATTATATTTTCAAAATTCTGAGAATTAAACTGTTTGAGATACATTAACTTGTCCTCTTATCTCTCACGAGAAAGGAAACAATTATCTATCATATTCGAATTTCCTTGGTACACATTCTAACCTTAGAAATTTTCTCTCCTACAATAAAACTCTTTCTCCACATTCTTTTCTTTGACGCATATGCTTGTTTTGCAGTATCATCTGCAGATCTATAAGTGTTTCTTTATCGTTACGCCTATAATGGGTTTCATTCTTGGAACCACTACTTATAACTTTATCCCTTGTTATCATCTTCCTGAGATAACTTCCAAAAATCAGTTACTCAAGTTTAATCTTTGGGCTTTTAGCTTGAAATCTATATCAGGACTGTCTGTTACCTTATCATTCTCTCTATTACACTTCCGCCACCCAATGATTCGTTGCTATTGGATAGCAGAATCAAAAGACCTTCGAAAGTTATCATTTCCTCGAAAAGATATTTGTCTATCACATCTAACTCTTTCTATCCGCAAAGATTTGTATTTATGGGCATGGATCTTTGCTTTTTTAACCTGTTGGTAAAACAAACTTTCTTGTCTAGCATTGTCACATTTTACAGAAAGACCATTATCCGCTGTTTAAAAATTAACATCGAGTAGACCCTCTACCCTTTTTGTACTTTCTGCAATTCTCAACATTTTTTTGTGAAATTTCTTCACTTAATTTCCTATTTAAATTTGTTCAATAATGTCACATAACTTTAACTTCTCTCCATCTGGTTAATAATCTCTCAATCTTAATCATCTCCATACTCTCTCAGTCGTTAACTCTTCTAATCTCTCTTTTCCATCCATTTCTTTATTTGCATCATTCGTCGTGCCTCAATTTGACTTATCATCCATTATCCATATATAGTACATCATCTTTTCTTCCGGAATATTTCTGTATACTTTTCTTTTCATTTGGTGACTAAAATTCGCATTGTCAACTTAACAGCTCTAATAAATGTTTCATTACATAATTTCCTCACATTTCTTGGCCTGAACTTTCAATTTCCTCATGTATCTCTTTTCTTTTTTTGAACTTCCCGAGGGTGATTTACCCACTTCGTCAGTCTTTGTCTTTCACCCGAATTTCCAACTCTTTGTTCTTGTTCAATGCTGCATTTAACGCCGCATGTACTTTAGTAAAGTTCGGTGTTTGACTTATCTAACTCCATTTCGAGTTTAGAGGTCTGTTTCGTGTAGTTTACTCACTTCAGTAGTAAGCTTTTAAACAATTGTCCCTTTCCGTAGGGCACTCTATTTGTTAATTTTTATTTGTTTCCTCACTTCCTAACTCCTTTTTCTGCTCATCGGTAAAACCGTTGTGGATTATTTCGAATATCTATTGCATTATCTGTCTATGTTCAAGATCAATATGCTGTAGTAAAAACACACGAATGTGCTGTAGCAAATCAATCACATCCGTAGCCTTATTGAATTTAACAAAGAACTTAAATTATGATCAGCAAATAACGTAGGATATTGACACATTATCCCACAAATCGTCCATGAATCCATACTCCAAGTCCTTGGACCTCTCAATCCCGTTTCATCTCTACCTATTAACAATGCACGCTCCAACATAGGGCCTTATATCTGCAGGATTATTATCAAAATCCATGGTGATTTAATCACTCAGTTAACTATATAATATCTTATTCAGTATAATTATTAATGTACGCAAGTTTATGTTTCAAGGATTTAGTTTTTCTGACAATTACCACTTTCCATTTATCACACATGTTCAGTAATGGCTATGTACGCAAAAAATATATGTCATATACTTTTGTAATCATCAATTCTCTTCTATCTGAGGGGAAAGAAGTCAAAGTCAAACTATATCATACAAACCATCAATACCTCTAGCAGTCAAATAACCTAAATCCTAATACCTATATTATGTGCTATTAATGAATTTTGGGACTTAGACAACAATAACAAACAGTATAGGAGATTGGCAAAAGCACTCAGGAAGGCTCTGTCGTTGACATAGTGTAAGGGTTTGACAAGCATTCACACCACATATACATAACCCACTTTATTCTTGAATGAAAACTCTTTCTGTTTCCTTTCCGTTAAAAAAAACACCCTGGATATCACAAAGTTCAATGGTGATAAAAACAAATCGACAACAGAAGAGGCATTGGAACCTTGACAATAACCTTGATTTCCTGCTCTCAGTACCCTCGATTCAGCCACGCTACGTGCTATACGGCCCAAACACCGCACAGGAAAAGCAAAGGATAATGGGTTGGTTCACCGTTCTGTTCAATTTCGTTTGAAAGGAGGTTTACACCGCTCGTTCATTTACTGCCAAGAGTGATTTACTTGTGTCGTTACTGGTATACAGACGCCACTGTAATATCATGACATCTCATAATCGTTGAGTAATAAATTTCTTGACTTGCGAGTTGCGACTTGCGACCTTGAGTTAACAGGTTCCCAGTTTAACTGATACTGAATAAGTTTCCTTGGGCTGGATACAGCTCTCAAATGTGATGTCTGTCTTTCATTATACTAACGCCACTCAGGCTACATGCTAAGAGTTGTGAATTAATATCACGCGAATTTCGCGGGTATCTGATCCTATAAAACTAGCACACCACTGTTACACCCCCCCCCTCCTAATGTAGTCCGTATCGTCTATGGCCAATGACTTAAATGGCAGCACTGATAACGTAATTGGTGAATTGGTGGATATTGATTATCTGCTAACGTTACTGTTGTGTTGTGGATCTGGTAATGTCTACAGTTGATACCTACATATACGCCACACAGGCAAACACTGTAGAAGTCTACTGGTAAGCGATGCACAGGTTCTCGATACAAATAGACCACGCCCCCTCCGGGGCTATTTCTAAATACGTGTTCAGTTCCCTGTCACACTTGTAATATTAAGGCGTGTGTTGGTTTAGTCGTTTACACCACAGGTACGTACACAAGAGTCATGGATGGTTGTAAACGACTGGTGACATTTCTTATGGGTTTATTCACGTCACAACACATTGATGAAATACACATAGAATACCGTTCACAGCACAACACAAGATATAAATTACCACATAAGATCTTCGCACGCGGCAGCTACAATTGATATCATGATTCATGGCCTAAAGTACTCTTATTAAACTCAGCGCTATAAAGAATCCTCAATAACAATCCTCTCACAGGAGCTATCATGATTCATGGCCTAAAGTACTCTTATTAAACTCAGCGCTATAAAGAATTCTCAATAACAATCCTCTCACAGGAGCTATCATGATTCATGGCCTAAAGTACTCTTATTAAACTCATCTCTATAAAGAATCCTCAATAACAATCCTCTCACAGGAGCTATCATGATTCATGGCCTAAAGTACTCTTATTAAACTCAGCGCTATAAAGAATCCTCAATAACAATCCTCTCACAGGAGCTATCATGATTCATGGCCTAAAGTACTCTTATTAAACTCATCTCTATAAAGAATCCTCAATAACAATCCTCTCACAGGAGCTATCATGATTCATGGCCTAAAGTACTCTTATTAAACTCAGCGCTATAAAGAATCCTCAATAACAATCCTCTCACAGGAGCTATCATGATTCATGGCCTAAAGTACTCTTATTAAACTCAGCGCTATAAAGAATCCTCAATAACAATCCTCTCACAGGAGCTATCATGATTCATGGCCTAAAGTACTCTTATTAAACTCAATCGATCTAATAAAGAATCCTCAATAACAATCCTCTCACAGGAGCTATCATGATTCATGGCCTAAAGTACTCTTATTAAACTCATCTCTATAAAGAATCCTCAATAACAATCCTCTCACAGGAGCTATCATGATTCATGGCCTAAAGTACTCTTATTAAACTCAGCGCTATAATGAATCCTCAATAACAATCCTCTCACAGGAGCTATCATGATTCATGGCCTAAAGTACTCTTATTAAACTCAGCGCTATAAAGAATCCTCAATAACAATCCTCTCACAGGAGCTATCATGATTCATGGCCTAAAGTACTCTTATTAAACTCAGCTCTATAAAGAATCCTCAATAACAATCCTCTCACAGGAGCTATCATGATTCATGGCCTAAAGCCTTATTAAGCAAACTCCTCACACAAGGAGATATCATTGATTCACTGGCCTAAAGTTACTCTACACTGCAGTTATAAACACTTCCACAATATTTTTATAACTGCAGTGTCATACTACGCTGTACCCACAGCGAAAAATCCGTCGACATTTTAAATTCAGCACTGTACAGGCATTTCACACTTCCCAAAAACACTGTCTTCCTACCCGGTCAAAACGCCCGGAACACTCTCCCTAGATAACACACTCGTCCCGGGCTCAAAAGGCAGGGGACACGAGACTTTCTCACTGTTCTCAACAACACAAACAATTGCGGGCTAGCAGCGAGCTTCTGTCTCACCCAACTCCGGAAACAATAACAGAATAAAAACTATATCAGCGCTTTTCACGGACATGTCTGTAATCTGTCTCTCGAAACTATCACGAGATACTCTCTAAATAATTCGATAGCTAACAAGCAACTAAGTGCTATAAACTCCAAAAATCTATTTCAACTACTAACATACTCAGTTTACTTCCCCTTACACTTAAAAACTGTTTCGTTAACTACAGACCTTTTTATGTTTGTATAATATTAATTTTAGAAGGTTTCTTACCAATAAATTTACTACAAGTAACTTAGAGATATGCAAGGGCAAACTTAATAGTTTTCGGTTGCCCTGATATTGGTTTTTGCGACAAATTTTACTTTGGGTTGTTCGTGGAGTTGGCCCGAAAAGGCTTTTAGTTACAATGGCCTGAGGATTAAGTGGAGAGGGGGGGGATGGCATGGGCGAGTGGAAGGGGAGATAGGGGAGAGTATCATTCTTTTGTTATTGCCTCTTAGGATAGAGGAATTTAACGTCTTGTTGGGAAGACTTTAATTGGACGGGAGAGGATGCGGATAGGAAGCTAAAGTCTACTACGCGTATTCCATTGCACATTAGATGATGCGTAGATTGGCCAGGGTGAGGATAGTGGGTGAGTAGTTTACTTTGCTTTGGGCTAGGAGGGGTTGTTCGCAAGGATGGTCCCAGCTCCGTGTTTCATAATTCTGCCGAGTGTGGTAATGCCACTCATAAATCTGTATGTGTTGGTGTCTGTTTGGGTCTGGGGTGTTGCTTGCCTTCGTCTTTTATTTCCTGCTGAGTGCCCGGATAACATTACCTTTAGAATTGGTTTCATATTTAATTTTATGCATTGCCATTGAAAATATTTGATGTTTGAATGGGACGTTAGTTGTGAAAGTGCACTTTTATTTCAATTAAAATGTTCCCAAAACCTTGTTTTTCCCCGTGGGTCTCTGTTTCACATGCCGGACTTTTGGTTATATATCATATGACTGACCATATTGTCACTGATGAATGAAAACCTGCCATAATTTGCGTATCCTACATGATCCTCTGTAGTTATTCCAAGTCGTTAAACACTTACTTACTGGCTAGAATGAAAAGTATACGTAGTGGCGATGATGAAACACTTGTTGCGATGATTACACTTGTGCGGACGGGAAAACCACTGTGCGATGAGATCCACTTGTGTCCTCACTTGTGCAGATGAGAAGACTTGTGTTCTCATCTTGTGCGACGAGAACACTTGTGCGATGAGAAACACTTGTGACGATGAGGTCAGAACATGTGCGATGACTAATACTCAATGGCTAGTTGGAACAGTTTTAACTTTGTGAGATGAGAACACGTGTGCTCGAGGAAGAATCACTTGTGCGAATTGTGAATTACTCTTGTGCGATGAGAACAACTTGTGCCGATGAGAACATCTTGTGTGAGGATGTAACACATTGTTTTCGATGGGAATGACATTTTGTTGGGGGTCTCTGGTATTGGGATTGAACATTTGTGCGATGGAGAACAACTTGAGGCTATGAGAACAACTTTGTGCGATGAGAATACTTGTGCGATGAAACACTGTGTTGCGATGAGAATCCATTGTGCGATGATAACTCAATGACTAGATGAAAGTATACTTTGTGCAATGAGAACACTTGTGCGATGAGAACACTTGTGTGATGGGAATTTATTACAAATAAGGAGGGAAACCTGAGACTTCTGGTTGAGAGATATACCATGTGTACGATAGAGAAGAGATGACATAAAAGATCTGTTC